>JAIOTZ010002509.1:0-16153 GCA_023374045.1 Limonium bicolor
CATGGCAATCGATCAGAATGATCGATTGCCCCCATATTTTTTTTGATTAAACGTGCGAACAAGTCCTATCCTCACAAGGTCAAGGCTTATGTTTTGACGTGATGCTTCCTAACCTACAAGTCGAGTGTAAGTTGCTTGCATTCGTTTCTTGCTATCAATCAAAACTTCTAGACCATTGAATTTGATATTTGATGAATTTACGCATTCGATCTGTTACTTTCACATGATTAGATACACAACTATCCAGTCGGAAGTCTTTAAAGCTTATAATGTGGCCATGGGGTGTGATGAAAGACAATGGGATTTATAATTATTTAGACATATAAATCCACTTTTATATAACATATGGTCTCATTAAAATATGGCCGAATGCTCTAGTGTTAAATGGAATTTAATGAGCTACTTATGTATATAAACTTATACTATAAAGTTTGGTGAGTTAAAAATATTTATTTAGTGCTTAAATGGCTAATTAATTAAGTTATTATGTGACTATTATAAAGTTTTGGGGTGGAAATGTAATTAATGGAAAGTTCTAGGCTAAAGCCGAATTAGTTTGGGTTAGTTTGGTAATTTAAGAATTTAGATATAAATATTTAGCATTTATGGGGAATTAAAACTAAAACTATAGTTTACATGTCATTATGTAAAAGTTATAAGATTTTGTGGTTATATTGTAATTATAAGAAATAAATTATTAAAGCCGAGAATTTAAGGGGCTAAGTTGTAATTCTTGAGAGTTATAATATTTAAAAGCTATATACCAAAATATTAGGGATGGCTTTATAATTTAGCTAAATAAGAAATTAAAACTCTATAAATAAAGAGATTAGAATTTAATATAAAGTTTATGAACTTATGAGGTTGTTTTGTAAATAACCGAAATATAAGAGTAAGAATTTAGATTAAAAAATATAGGTCCTACATGGATATTTGGAGGAATTTAGAAGAAAGAATTTTGATTAAAGGAATTATGGAATTAAAACTATGGCTTACATGGTTATAAGGAATTAAAAGATAAACAATAAATATTATTATGGTTAAAAAGGAGAATAAAAAACTATAAGAATTTTATGTCTATGTATGACATACAAATATAGTTAAGGAATTATAAGTTGTTATGTCCTAGACAAATAAAATAAACAACAAATGCAAAAACACATATATGTGCATTAAAGGATTTATAAATAAATCAAAAGGAATAACAAATAAGTTATACATAAAATCATGAGGTGATTAAAAGAAATAAACCTCACATGAAATAACAATATGAGATTTGTTAAAAGATCCAATAGGATTATTAAATAAGGGTAACATAAATTAACCCTCTCAGTTAATCCTATTCTAGGACTTTGTTTGACCAGACGTTGACCGGGAATTTACAAGTAACAGTCTACGGTGAACGGTATGGGATTCTTGCAACCTGTTTTCTACCGGATTACACCGGCTTGTGTGCTATCTGTTGTTTGAAATAACGACCAAGATAATTAATGAAAAATGTTGTTTTACTCTTGTGCGCTGTTGTATTATTTTATGTGCGTGAATGTTGCTGACTACAACGTGTATGTCCCACGCATACAAACACTACTATACCAGTGGATTAAATACCTGCGCTTCAGTATACCGAGGACTTGTACTCAAGTCTCTCACTAACTTCACTTTATAACACGTCATTATCCTAAACGTGATAATTGACAATACCCATTGTGTTCTTGTTTAACGTCTTTATATGACACTTAACAATTCTATACTTCGAGAATGAGGAGCCCAGTTGGATCTGGCCATGCATGCTACAGGAGTTGTACCTGTCTCAGGTCGTCTCCTACTACGTCGCGACGGAACATTCAGTTGGGAGGAAGACTTTATTCCTTCCGGATTCAAATGCCCTTCAGTTCGAGGAAGACTTTATTCCTCTAGTGGGTTCTTATTTCCCACGCCATTCAGTTCAGGGTTTAACTATGTTATCTCCTGGGGTTTTTATACCCAACCTTTCTTTATAACGAGGTCACTATACCTCCACTATTTCAAATATTCAGTTATAACGGTCAGTCCCATTGTGTGGGCCGACTATCAGTAAAGAATTTCAGTTCAGCTAACTCGACCTTCTGTGTCTTGTTCTATGTGACATTATTGTCCTTGTATGGATACTTGTTATTATCAGACTATGCTTGTTTACAGCTTTATAAAAATGAACTGCATGTGTTCGACAAAGTAGTTGGTGTGGCCCGGTAGACGATGGGCTGCACGTTTTCCCATACCAGCATTGTTTGCTGAGCCCCTTTGGGGGCACCCCCATTTTTCAGGTACCTGAAGTTGAGGAGATCACCACCAACTGAGTGTAGGTGGGGTAGACCAAGCTTTGGGAGTCTACTATTAGTTAATTGTTTATTTCAGTATGTACTCTTGAGTTTGATTCCTAGTATCTCGGGTTGTATCTGTATTCCAGACCGTGACATTTGAGGATTGTATTTGGACTTAGCCTTGTTGTCACAAGGGTGGCCAACGGCATTGTAATACCGCCCGGTTGTTATATTATTTCCGCTGCAGTTGTATTTTATTTGGGAGTGATCGCCGTTCAGTTTATTGGATTTCGGGTTGGGGTATTACAGTCCGTCTGAGGGACGAGGAGAATGCGCATAAGCGCAAGGTTTCGAGCGAGGGCCAGAGCTCGCAAGGGTACGGGGAGGAAAAGAAGAAGCCTTACCCCCAGTCCCAAAAGGCCAGCAACAGGGTGGCAAAGGCCAAGCTCAGTCCACCACCGTTGAGGAGCCACTGAAGCTCACCTATGCCTATGCGGCTAAGCCCTTACGCTCCCAACCGCTCAAGGGTAATCACCTGATTCTGAAATCGAATTTAAATGTGTGTTGTTAAGTTGTGAAGTGTGTACTGATTTTGTAATGTGATAGCAGCCAGTACGGGCTCTGGACTTGAGTGCCACTACTTCTGCAAGTGGTGCGACAGAGACCATCCCGGCAAGGACTGCAAGGGGAACGATGTGCAGTGTCGCTACTGCAAGAAGCTGGGGCACCACGACTTCGAGTGCTACCATAACCCTGATGGCAGAAATTATAGGCCTAAGGGGCAGTGGAAGGGTAAGGCAACCACGACTACTGAGGGCCCGAAAGCTACTCATCAGCCATCCTCCGGGCAAGGGAACCCTGACACCCAGAAGGGGAAGGGGGCGGGATCCGGCAAGGCCGTCCTGAATGTGGTGGACCAGACAGAGGCACCAGGATCCTCGTCCAGACTAGGTACCACTGAAACCGTTTAGTGAATAAGTGATTGCATACCGCATTTCATGCATGTGTGTTAGTGAGTCTAAATGTACAACCACATAAGTGATGAGTTAAAGTATAATGTGGAAGTCACCTAAATTAGGTAATTCTAAACCTTAGGAACCTTTAATATTTGTTATCCAATCCCACCCACACCAACCCCCGAAGACACCACCATCGACATCACCGACTATCCGACAGAAAAGTGTTAGGTTATCCAACCAGGTATGATATTATTAAGAGGATACCTGACACCCGAAGCACATATCCATATCATTCGACGATGCAACGAGCTTGGAGCAGCACCTGGAGGTTTCTACACACCCGAATACCCAAGTGAAGCGAAGATGAATTTAAAGATGATGTGCATGGGTAAGGATTTGGACCCTTACACCAAGACATATCAGGACACACGAGCCGAAGATGGGGCGACTGAAATACCCAGAGTTTCTAAAGGATGATTTACTTTGCTGATTAGGTCCTAATGAGCTATTAAGCATCTTTAAATCCTAATATTGGCATAAGTACACATTAGGACCAGAAAAGTCCTTAATAGCACTTCTTGTATTGTTTTAAAAGTAGCTAGCTAGAATACTCCAATAACATTGTGACAACCAAGCTAGTTGGTGATGCAGCAGCTAGCTTATGTAGTAAACACACAAGTAGGTGATGCAGCTGCTTGTGAAAGCTAGCAAGCAAGTAGGTGACTCATCAAGCTAGTAAGCAAGTAGGTGACTCAGCAAGCTAGCAAGCTAGTAGGACGTCTTAAGCACGACCAAGCTAGTAGGCAAGTAGGACAACTTTAAGCACGAGGTGGCAAGCATGAGGTGGCAAGCATGAGGTGGCAAGCACGAGGTGGCAAGCACGAGGTGTCAAATTAGCATTGGTTAACACTAGGACCAATAGGAGCCCGACACCTATGCAGCATAGTAGGAGGTGTCACCACACTATTAGACCACACCTTGGTCCAATGAGAATAGGCTGCTGCCCACTTCCCTTAGTCAGCCCATGTGTTGTCTTTCTTATATTAAGCCTTATTATGAGCCAATCAGAAGCTAGCAAATGGAGCCTAAGGTGTCACCACTTAGAAGTTTACTTAATCAAGGAGGAAATTGACAAGGATCAGCCCTTGCCTATATATAACCCACGTTCATACTCCATTCTCTTCATCCCACTCTTGTGTTCCTGCCTCCATTAAGAAGAGAAAGAAGAGAAGAGAGCTTACATTGCTTACCACTTCAGCCGAGAGAAAAAGAGGAAGAGGAGAGGAACCTTTGACTTACTTAAATCATTCATCCATCATCTAGATCTCCTACAGCCAGTTTAGAAGAGAGCAAGAAGGAAACCTACCTTGGGAGGTAACCTCTGGTCGTAAAAGAAGAGAGGACTGGAAGCTCCATAGTTGCCATTTCCAAGGTGCTCCAAGCTGTTCAAGGGTGCCTTAGATTCCTAGCAAAGTTCTGCAAGGTTTTAGAGAGGTTTTCTTCATCAATTTTCAAGGTAACTTCATGGTTACCATCCCTTAATAAATCTGTATGTTGTACAGGAGTATTACCCCTATATTATCTAATTAAAATTCGTAGGTATTTATTAGCCTAAAGCTAGAAAAGTTAGAAAAGTGTTTTAAGGAAGAAAAGGATGTGTTTACAACCTACCTTTGATTACTGGTTGCTTAAGAGCTTGTTTATGGTGTTTTGCTGCTGTTTAGTAAGTGGGAATAACCTAAGGTAATTATGATTGTTCTGGATGATCTTTAGTCTAATCTGGTGTTGTTATAATCTAGGATAAATGGTGTCTTAAAGAGTTTTGTTTAAACACCAGATTGTGGGTGGAATTCTAGAGCATTAATCAAGTGTTTTAGGTGCTTAGCTAACCTAGAACCTATCTGATTGTTATGGCCGAGTAACATAGATGAAAGTATAGAATTTATTTAAGATGTTAAGTGTGATTACTAGAAGAGCTAATCTGGTGAATTAGATGTCTAGTACAACCGCTTTCAGTTGGAAGTTAATTAGTGTAAACTAGATGTGTCCTAGGGCTAAAAACATGATTGCTGATTATTCTGGTCATTAGCAACCTATTATGGCAGAATTGGCCATGAACTATTAAAGAGATGTATAGCATGATTTTAGGATGAAGATGATAGTCTAAACTAAGGTCTTAAAGTCTAATATGTTAGGAACTTGTATGTACTGTTTTAGAAGGTTGTTTATGGTTGGATTAACTCCTAAGCTAATCTGGTTAATATTGTGACCGAAAATGTTAGGAACCAATTATGCTTTGATTCTGGTTGTAATTTATAGTTAAATTATGTCTTAAGCTAATCTGGATGAGATAGTTAATAATAGAACTGAAATGGATATGATTTGTTTGTTTGATCAAGACTTGGTCTTAAGGTATGATTTATGGTTGTTTGAGTTGTTAAGCTGAGATATTTGATGTTGTGTGACCTGGCCGAAGGTGCCATGTAAGATTATGTGATCATAGCCTTTCCTTAAGTGTTGTTTGATTATTGTTATGTTCCTTGTGTTTGAAATTATGAAATGGGCTTTGTTAAGTGACTTGACTATTGATTCTTGTTATACTTTAAATTGTTATATTCTGATTAACAAGGATTCAATCAGTAACTCATTGGAATGGATTGTTGAGATATATGGCCATATGTGGAACTTGAGCAGTAACTGCTTTCTTATGAATTATTGGACTCATGGTATGCCTTGGGCTCCATGAGATGCTTCATGGTTTCCTACACTATAGTTTAAAGGTACTATAGGGGGTGTGTACATCTTTTAGGGCCTGGAGTGCGTTTGGGAAAGGTTGGATCGCCTCAATGATCGGGATTTGTCCCTTGAACTGATTTGTGTGGAATGGAGAAATTGATGACTAAGGAAAATATGTGAATTGATTAACATGTACTTGTGCAGGTTTGGACGCCTTATTGTTAATGCATGAACTCTTGGTTGAGCTAAGTTTGTGTATATACCATCAAGTACTTTTCTAAGTTATTTTCTGATGGTAGCTTTGATTTTACTCAGCTTTGCTGACTTTTTGGCTTTATGCCCTGTGGTCTTTTCTTTGTGATTGTATGAATGACCACAGATGCAGGAAATGAAGAAGCTTCTCCTTAGTTATGGAGACATCCGAGAGTGTGGGCTTTTGGGGCTAGAAGACCATCACTTTAGTCTCTTTTGGTTTCTAGATTAATGTATTAGGTTGTTCTATAACTTATTTAACACAAAGTTGGTTTGGTTGTAAATTAAGCCTAAGCATTCACATGGTTGTGAATGTGGCGGTAACGTCCTATAAGACTTATGCTTCCGCTTTATTAATCTGAGCAAGTTTATTATCATATGGTTAGTAATTTAGGGGCGTTACAAAGTGGTATCAGAGCATGGTTGCTCGTGATAAGGATTAAAAATGAAATTAGGATGGGATATGGGGCTGTGAGAGTAAGGCACGTGTTTGCTCTTGTTGTGTTAACTAACCTGCAGGAATATGGAGTTTAATACTCTTATCTGCTTGATTGTTATTAATGTTTGAGGGAATGTGTTTGTGTTAGTAACCTTTGTGTTGCCAAGATTAGATGGGAGCTAATATCCAGGAGATGGCTCAAGCAATGGCTGCAGCAATGGCACAGCTAGAAGCAAACATGAATAATGTTATGCGTTAGATAACTGCGATGAAACCTGAGAGTTTCCATGGGCAGGAAGATCTTCAGATTCTAGAGGGATGGCTACGAGAATTTGATAAAGTCTTTGAGGCAGTGGGCTGCCCCGAAGATAGAAAGGTAGGATGTGCTGCCTATTACTTCAAAGATGAAGCAGACCTATGGTGGGGAGCTGTAAAAGAGGGTTGTCTTCAACAACCTGGTTTTGGATGGATGGAATTGAAAACATTGATGAGGACTCGCTTTTACCCGGATCATCTAAAAGAAAAGAAGCAACAAGAATTTCTGAACCTGCAACAACGATCTATGTCGGTAGCTGAGTACCGGACCAGATTTCTGGAACTAGCTAGGTTCGCTCCAAACCTAGTCCTGATGAAGAGTCTAAGGCAAGAAAATTTAGACGGGCTGAATTTTCGAATTCGGGAGTTCATGGCGGGATCAACTTATGAAACATTACAAGAAGCTTATGAGAAGGCTACCAGCATTGAGATGGTACAACATGAAAGAAGGGAGTTCCATGAAGGGAAGAAAAAGAGGCCCTTTGGTGGACCAGCTGAGGGGTTAGATGTAAAGAAGCCCAATCTCAATCAAAAGACAAGATTCAGTGGAGGTATCCAGAGCAAGGGTAAGGAGACATCTTCCACAACACCAAATGGAAGAACTTATAACTGTAGGAGATGTCAAAAGAATCACCCCGGAAAAGATTGTGAAGGGAGGTTTGTGACTTGTAACCACTGTGGAAAGCTGGGGCATCGGGCCTATGAATGTTTTCGAAACCCTGAGTCAAGAAGCTTCAAGAAAGGCATGCCACCGGTTAGAGCTCTGAATGTGATGAATGAATCAGAGGCTAGAGCTCAGGGAAATGTCATCACAGGTATTTTCCCTGTTCATGGATTAGAAGCACATGTTTTATTCGACTCTGGTGCCACATACTCTTTTGTTTCTACTACTTTCATGAGGAAATTGAAATTGTCCAGTATTTCTTGTGTGAATATTTGTGTGACAATACCATCTGAGGAAAAGATAAAATGCTCTGAGATTATGGAGAACGTGAATATTCTTGTTAAAGGAGTAGGTTTCCCAGCTGACTTGGTAGTATTTGAAGGCTTGGAATTTGATATTATATTGGGGATGGATTGGCTGCAATGGTACAAAGGGCGGTTAGATTGTTATGAACAACGGATTTTGTTAAAGAGTCCTTCAGGGCAACGGGTATCATACATGAAGATAGTAAGGCAGCCAAAGGTGAAGATCATTTCTGCCATCTCCATGGCAGCAGAAGTTAGAAAAGGAAAACAAGTGTACTTGTGTTATGTACGAGATCTAAATGAAAAGAGAAATCAGCTTTATGAAATTCCTATTGTTGCTGAGTACCCAGACGTGTTCCTAGAAGAGATTCCTGGAATGCCACCCAAAAGAGAACTTGAATTTTGCATCGACTTAGTGCCAGGAACCGGACCAATAGCAAAACACCCTATCGAATGGCACCAGTGGAGATGAAGGAATTAAAAGCTCAGTTAGAGGAGTTATTGGAGAAAAGGTATATAAAACCTAGTGTATCACCCTGGGGTGCTCCAGTTCTGTTTGTAAAGAAGAAGGATGGGGGCCTTCGACTCTGCATTGACTACAAGGAACTAAACAAAGTAACCATTAAGAATAAGTATCCACTACCTCGAATTGATGATTTGTTTGACCAATTGAATGGAGCTAGTGTCTTCTCCAAAATTGATTTAAGATCGGGCTACCACCAGATAAGGGTAGCTGAGCAAGATATTCCAAAAACAACATTTCGAACGAGGTATGGCCATTACGAATTTACGGTAATGCCATTTGGCCTAACCAATGCTCCTGCAGTGTTTATGGATCTAATGAACCAGGTCTTCACTCAATATTGGGATAGTTTTGTTGTGGTGTTTATTGATGATATCTTGATTTACTCCATGAACCAGGAAGATCATGCCGAGCATTTAAGAAAGGTGTTAGAATTACTACAAGTACATAAGTTATATGCAAAGCTGTCTAAATGTTATTTTTGGTTGAAAGAAGTGGCTTTCTTGGGCCATATTATCTCGAGTGAAGGTATAGCAGTGGATCCCTCAAAGATTGAAGTTATGAAGGAATGGCCTCGTCCTACCAATGTTACAGAGGTTAGAAGTTTTCTGGGGCTTGCGGGCTATTATAGGAGATTTGTCAAGGATTTCTCCAAAATTGCTAGGCTGTTGACAAACTTAATGAAGAAATCTGTTGGATTTGAGTGGTGTGACCAATGTGAGCAGTCATTCCAGCAACTAAAGACTAGATTAACTACTGCTCCAGTGTTAACATTACCAGAAGGAGTGGATGGCCTGGAGGTCTACTGTGATGCCTCGAAGTTTGGTCTGGGTTGTGTTCTAATGCAAAATAGGCGAGTGATAGCCTATGCCTCTAGGAAATTGAAGAAACATGAAGAAAATTACCCCACTCACGACCTTGAGCTTGCAGCAGTAGTATTTGCTCTGAAAATCTGGAGACATTATTTATATGGATTCACTTGCAAAATCTTCACCGACCATAAGAGCTTAAAATTTATATTCACTCAAAAGGAGCTGAATATGAGGTAGAGAAGATGGTTAGAGTTTGTCAAAGATTATGATTTGGATATTCAATACCACGAAGGCAGGGCAAACCTTGTAGCTGATGCTTTAAGCAGAAAAAGAAGTCATTCAACAGCAGCCATGTGGATCCTCCCAGATAAGTTGTATGAAGATATTCTTAGGCTTAACATGGAGTTAGTAGTTAGTGGAGAAGAAGAACAATCAAGTAGTCTACACCAAATGTCCATTTCTCTAGATATTATTTGAAGAGATCCGGAAAACCCAGTCAGGAGATGAGAAACTAGAACAAATCAAGAGGAAAATTATAGAAGGAAAAGCTACAGATTTTAAGATCCATAAAGATGGAAGCTTAAGGTCCAAAGGTCGGTGGTGCATTCCTAAGAGCTGTGGGGAGATCAAGAACAAGTTGATGCAAGAAGCCCATCAATCACCCCACTCCATACATCCAGGAGGTAATAAGTTGTATAAGGATTTAAAGAAACAGTTTTGGTGGCCAAGAATGAAACGTGAAGTTGCTGAGTTTGTAGCTAGATGTTTAACTTGCCAGAAAGTAAAGTTTGAGCATAGTCAACCAGGAGGCTTAGTGCAACCATTGGAAGTACCAGCTTGGAAATGGGATTCCATATCTATGGATTTTATAGTGGGACTACCTTTAACTAGGTCAGGAATGAATCAAATTTGGGTTGTTGTGGATCGACTCACCAAAACAGCCAGATTTATACCAATGCGAGATACTTGGACAATGGATAAGTTAGTTGCTACTTACATCAAGGAAATTGTCAGATATCATGGAGTTCCTACAAGTATAGTATCTGATAGGGATTCTAGGTTTCAAAGTCGTTCTGGCAGAGCTTTCAGAAAGCTATGGGTTCTCAGTTAAAGTTTAGTACTGCCTTTCACCCCGCAACAGATGGACAAACAGAAAGAACAATTCAAACATTAGAAGATATGTTGAGAGCTTGTATTATGGACTACCAAGGTACGTGGACTGATCATCTCATTTGATAGAATTTTCATACACAACACAGTTACCATAGTAGCATTGGAATGGCTCCATATGAAGCTCTATACGAAGAAAGTGTAGACTCCACTATGTTGGGATGACATCTCAGAAACAGTTTTATTAGGACCAGAAATGATTGAAAACATGATTCAGCAAGTGAAACTCATCCAGCAAAGGACGAAAGCTGCACAGGATCGACAAAAGTCTTATGCTGATAAAAAGAGAAAGTTTTGGAATTTACAGCGGGATAGAAAGTATTCTTGAAGGTGTCTCCAACCAAGGGAGTCATGAGATTTGGAAGAAAGGTAGCTTAGCCCTAAATACATTGGCCCTTACGAAGTTTTAGAACGAGTGGGAACTTTGGCATACGATTAGCATTACCAACAGAATTAGACAAGGTACACAACGTTTTCCATGTTTCTCAGTTGAAGAAGTATATACACCATCCACATGTCATCAACCTGAAAAAGTCCAATTGACCCATCTTTGTCATATGAGGAGGTTCCAATACAAATATTGGACACAAAGGTAGAGAGACACGATCAAAGACTACAAAAATGGTGAAAGTCCTTTGGACCAACCATAAAGTTGTGGAAGCAACTTGGGAAACAGAGGATTTTATGAGAAAAGATATCCAGAACTTTTTGATGAATCCTAGGTAACATTTATAGTTACGAGGTCGTAACTTAAAATTTAGGGGGAGTGACTTCGATACTGAAATACCCCAAACCTTGATATGTGGTTTAAATATCAAACTATGTTATATAAAGGCTAAAAAGTGCCTTAGAAACATCAGTGGACAATTTAAAATATAGTAAAGTGCAATAAAGCACTAAGACACAGTATGAGCAAAAACATGCTCTAAGCTATGAGTGAACTTGGTTAGGACCCAAAGAGCCTACCAAGACTTAATAACATTTAATTATGATTTTATAAGGCTAATTAAGTCCTTAGGAAACTTTGGTAGACAATGAAACCAAACAAAACACAAATAAATACCTTAAAGTCAATATGAGCAAAAATGCGCTCTAAGCTTGGGATAAATTTGTATAAGACCTAATGTAACACCCCTAATACGCACATGATACTAAATGAAATCGCAGCGGAATTAAATACCTAAACAGTAACTAACGCTTCGGTGCTACAACGCCGTCAACCACCCACGTGATTGACAAGGCAGAATAAATACAATTGTACCGGTCTGATGATCAGACTCCCGAGCATGAAACTAAACCATAAATACATTATATACAATACCGAGTGTTTACATATCCGTAACTGCATAACATCAATGTGACTGCAACAACCAAAAGTATATAACGCCACAGGAGCACAGGCGCATCCCGGGCCAACATCCAAGAGTATACAAAAGTAATCACATCCTAGGATCTAAAGCCACTCCGCTTCTTCGATCCTCATCCTGCAGTATAAGAAATATGGATCCCCGAGGGGGTCAGCAACCCTTGGCTGGTATGGCTAACGCGCAGCCCATCGGCTACCGGGATACGCGCAGCTAATTGTCATGATAACATGGCATTTATTTACATACATAACATAACATAGCATAACATGGAGCATGGCATCAGTAGTGCACAGCTCATTATCACATACACGGTGGATCTTAGTTCCACAATAACAAACCACAAGGGTCAAATAACATAAGAGCCTAGAGAGTGATTCGCCCTCATGTTAAGCTCGTTAAACACACTCATTACCGTTCTGTTAGGCGAACGAGTAACTTAAGTCACAGATGGTTCGGATTTAGTGACCCGAACACACCACACAAACACAGGTTCCCACTAAACCGATCATAAGTCAGAATAGGTAAGCTTTGGAAGAAGCTAGCGGGAGATCGAACGCCAAATTAAGGGGAACATCTTAACAACATAAGAGTCGAATCTGATTCAGATATCTACTCTTAACTTACATGCATGACCGGATAACCGGATTCCTCACTTCCCAGTTAACACTTGTTAGAAGTTCATGGTGGAACTTAACAACCAACACACAATAGGTGGTAAGTCATGTTAGACACACACAAGGGAATCAGTCACAACATCACACCACAATAATATGAACAACTGTAAACTCATTACATGTTTAAATCTTATAACGTTGTAAACACACAGAAAAACATACAACACACAAACCGGTGTAAACCGCTAGACAACAGACTGCAAAAAACCATACCTTGGTCCTTGCCTCGTTTGGTGGTTCCTCCGTAGGTCACTCCTATACATAATTCAAGAACGTCGGTTAATTTAACTTACTTAACCTCCAAATTTACTAAGTGTTTAACATAATTGTATGACATGTTTTAATGTCTATCTTACCCTAGGTTTCCTTCATTATACACCCTAGGGTTAACTACATAAGTCACATTCTTTCTCTTTTTTTTTTTTACAAGTTTTGGTCCGACCGGACTTGCCGACCGGACTTGCCTAAGTCCGGTCCATTCCAGTACCCCTTTTACCGTTTGAAAACTCACTCCGACCGGACTTACATGTCCGGTCCTATGTCCGGTCGATTCCAGAGACTTATAACCCGTACAAAATTCATGCCGACCGGACTTGACAAGTCCGGTCCCATGTCCGGTCCATTCCAGAAACATTTTTCCCTCACAACACAAGTCCGACCGGACTTGTAGGTCCGGTCCCCCAAGTCCGGTCGATTCCAGAAACATTTTCCGGTAGTGTAACAGGGCCCGACCGGGCTTGCAAGTCCGGTCGCAAGTCCGGTCTGCCCCAAATCCTTATTTTCCTTTTCACATTCAACTCCAAACTTTACCCCATATAACCTAGTACCCCCTAACCTCATTTGGGCACTTCAAACACAACTTAAACCATCCTTTAAACACTCACAAACTCTTTTTCTAATTCCTTAAGCCTTTACTTATTTCTTCACAAAATTCCTAACACTTACAACATTTTACACTAGGTTTCTAAATGGTGTTCTCACCTATGATAACTACTATCCCAAAATGTTTTCTCCTTATCTTAACATCATCTCCCAAGCATCATCTCTCACACTACTTCCTTACATCCTTCTTGAACTCTTTTCCTAGTGTACACTTCTCCTTATTTTGCCAAAGTTTGCCTAAGTCTTTACCTAAGTCCCAAAATGACTTTGGTACATACTAAAACCTCAAGCTCATGCCTAAGTCCTTGTTACATCCTAAATCACCTTAATGCATGTTTCCTACACAAGAGCACACTTAACCATTTTAAATACTCCTTAACTTATCAAACTTATTCTAACACCTAGAACTTCACATTTGTTACCTAAATTTCGACATGGTTCTCCTAGAACATTACTAAACCAAAACACTTTGTTTTTACCAACAAACAACCAAGAACACTAAAAATCCATCAAGTACTTATTATACACAAACTTCACTCACAAAGCACTACATCACAATATAGTGCATAATTTAAATTGCATGGCACTTAGGCCCTTAAATGACATGGCTCTTAGGCCCTTAAGATGCATAAATCATAAACACTGAATTTCCACAATATATATTGCCTTTAACCTGCAAATACACTCAACAACACATATGCCTTTTACTAAGCTCTGGGAACACTTTACTAAGTCATTCACCATTGGCTCTTTAGGTAGTTTTAATAAGCATTTATAAGCTCATTTCTCCTAAGGCATTAAAACAACATTAGGTTAGTAGATTTACCTCTTTTGCAAAAAAACTTCTTTCTTGTTTCCATTTAGAAAACCGATAGAGTACTTGACTCTTTGACAAGTTCTAAACAATATACAAAACATTATAATGAGTATTCAAGCTATAAGCTCCATCTCATTGTAAACCCTAGTTTTACATTGCTTCAAAAACATTAATGTAGTTGTTTTACCTTGCTCTTTGAAGAGAGTTTGAATATCTAGCAAGAGAGGACTCCACCTAGTCCATGAAGAGTTGGAATGAAGCTAGAACAAAGTCACAAAGAGAGCTCCTTCAATATGTATTTTCGGACATGACAAAAACAAGGAGGAAACTTGATTTTGTTTGAGATTCCTTACCTAGAAGCCAAGGAGAGTAACAATATGTAAAAATACAAGCTCAAGCTCCTTCAATGGAGAAACTCCATGGCACCGAAATGGTTGTCTTGGACTTTTGAGAGATAGGAATGAAGAGCTTGATGAGGAAGAGATTGGTGTGTTTGTTTTTGATTTGGACAAGTGAGCAAGGTTTTACAAGAGGTCAAAGTGGGAGTTTCAATGGAGGTGTGTGTATTACCGTGAGAGAACAGCAAGAAGAAGGAAGAAGAGAGGTGGGAAACCGTGTGAGCAAGGAAAGAAATGAGAGAATGGGATAGAATTTGCTTTATGAAGATATTTATACTTTGTAAAGTAAAAAGGGTACTTAAGTAGTTTACTTATTTTCTTAACAAGCTAACAAGGGTGGTGTGTCACCAACCTTAAAAAACCGGCCCCAAATAGTAGTAGGAGGGTAATATAGTCTTTGTTTGTCAATTTAATTACTTATACAAACATATGTTACAAAATAGCTTATAAAAGTTACTATTCATAAAACAAGGCACATAGAAGTGAAATTTTTGATTTCCCACTAATATAGACACCCAAATGTGATATTATATAGTACACATATATATTTAAGAGTAATGATGGACATCTAGCCACTCAAAAACTCATTTACAAGACAATTTTCAAAATGTGCTTTAAGACTCCTTAAAGCACATTTTGTGTTTAAACTTGTTTCAAGCTTGGTTTCTTTGGTAATTGATTTAATATGTTCATTAGTGTATAAATGAGGTCTTGGTAAGTCATTAGGTCTTAACCAAGTTTATCCCAAGCTTAGAGCACGTTTTGGCTCTTATTGACTTTAAAGCACTTTGTGTTCCTTTTGTTTAAATTTGTTTCTAATTTTCTAAGACTTTTTAGTCTTAATACACCATTTTAAGTGTTTAAACAATATATTAAGGTGAGTATTTCAATCTACCCCCTTAAAAGAACTTTGTCCTCAAAGTTACTTCCACATATCCTAAATATTAGCACACGGGAATACTTATAAACAATACTTCCATACTTACTAACAACACACTTACATAACATTGGACTCCGGGTCCATACAACATTATCCACATCATTCAGACACAACGGTCTGTAACATAACAACATAACATAGACGATGTATTCAAATACACGTCGTACACACATAACCGAAACGGCTCTACCCCCCTTAAAAGGGGTACGCCCCGTACCCTATACACATAAGTACTAAGAAGTAAACAATGACGGGTACTTCGCCTTCATCTGTCTTCCAGCTCCCAAGTGGCCTCCTCAACGTCCTGGTTAGACCAAAGAACTTTCACCAGTCTCACGGACTTATGGCGAGTGTCTCGAGTCTTAGCATCCAGAATCCGTACCGGAGTCTCCACTGATCGCATGGTCGGCTCTAAGGTTAGCCTTTCAGGCTGAAGCACATGAGACGGATGAGACATATACTTCTTCAACTGGGACACATGGAATAATCATGTACCTTGCCCAGCTCGGCGGGTAGGTTAGTCTATAGGCTACCGGGCCGATCCGCTCCGTCACAACATAAGTTCCCACATACTTTGGGCTCAACTTGCCTTCTGGCCAA
>JAIOTZ010002510.1:0-16153 GCA_023374045.1 Limonium bicolor
TCACTGTCCGTAGTACGGAGTTGACTACTTCTCGTGTTCCTAACACTACTTGTCTACATGCATGGGGTACCATACTGATACATTACTACTTACCTGACTAACCTATAAATAAGTCTGTCAGGCCCACATGCTCCTATCGGAGTGCGGTCGTCCCATGTCTCATTTAGTAAACTGGAAGCGTCTGTCACACGACTATTGTGAAGTATTCTATTGTCAATCTCCCTTTGATGGATGTCCTTGTTGTAGTTTTATGTTGATTGGTCTGCAATGTGGGTTATCTTGTCGTAGGTGCTAATGTTCCAATAGCATGGTGGTAACTCATGTCCTTAGTAATACACTAGAGGTAGCACTTGGTTGTTAACCAGTTAAACGTTAGATGCTGGTTCTTCTGTATGGCTGTAATCGATCAATGTAATGTTCGTGCTAAGCTAGCGATGTCAGTTCTCCCATCTCGATCTCCATGAGTATATACATAATCCTTTCCTCCAGGTTTAATCATTATCATATCTTACCTATGCTTCCCGATACGGCGTAAGGTAAGTTCTTATACTTGGGTATTTATATGCGTTCCCTCTTCCGCTTAATTGGGTGTATTGTAGATTACATGATTGCTTGAGCAACTTGGCTCCTCATCTTTTCAACTATTCTCATTGATGGTACTGCACCCGTAAGAGTATGCCATTTCTCATAAGATTAGGTTTGTCCATTAGGACTAAACGTTTATCACTATTAGTGATTAGCATTGAATGCTGGTATATACTTCAAGCAATGTCTTTGCTGTTACTTATTGTTTAGTGCTAGTTATTTGTAACTGCAGTTATTTATATTTCAAGTGCGCGGTTTGGCGCCTGTTAGTGATTAATCATTGCTATTCACATTGCTTACGGTATGTACCGTAGCTCCATTGCTTCATTATATTAACTTAGACATTGTTACGTTAGTAATATGCCTAGAAAGGTAATTGGAGTCGGTGTTCCCGGTCTCCTGAGCTTATGCCCCTTATTTGTACATTAGGTACTTGTTTATTTACGCTATTTAGCGTTTGGTTTGTGTTTTCTGTAATATCGATTTAGGTGGTTGTCATTGATTCAATTTACACATTCATTCATCACTGACAGTCGTCACAGTAGTAAACGACATGTCTTCAACATATATTGATACTTATCATTTTCTTTACATGGCGGGACGCCCATGGCGGTAGCCCTTCTTCTACTTAGAACTTGTCTGATAATCAGTATGATCCTGACAATACATATAAACTTAATCTTGATGTTGATTAGTTGTAATTGTACATAACAGTATATGGCACTCCTTGGTAAAGGTAGTGCTCAGAGGTGGTAATTATTCATGCGTTTAGTGTTGGTTCGCGTTCATTGTTGCGAAGGTATTGGTAATGGCCGTATTACGGTAGAATTGTTCTTTTCACTCTTGGTCCATCTGTGGACTGATACGTTTTACTAATTCTCTTATGTTCATCACGTGTTGGCGTATGCATGAATATAGTTAGTAAACTATAAGTTACATTTATTATAAAGTTAAAATGTTATAACATATGATATGTATAACATTTTATTAGGTATTGGCCAATATTGTAATAATGGAAAAATATCAGGAGTTGATGGAAATAAGAATTTTGATGTATGTGCCTTCCGACAATAATATAGTTTTTATTGAAGGTACGGGTTATAATATTTAAAGAGAAAATTGAATTTAGACTAAGGTTGGTATAAAATAAACCTTAGGAATTATCAATATAGATGTCCTGAAATGTTACAAAATATTAAGATAAAGCTCTTAATATATATTGCATAATATAATGCAACTAATCATATAATCATCTTACATTAAGATGATGATGAAAATGTGACACATAATATAGGAGGATGAATCATGTAATATGAATATAAGTGTGTATATCTGTGATGCGTAAGCATATGTGAATAAATATAAATACGGATCATATGATACAGTTGGAAACTATGTGGTAGCGATCGTTATACGATCGTATTCTCTTCATAGTTTTGTTCGTATGATTTAATATATACACCGTAAACTGTTAATCGCAAGTTTCCTCATTTAATATCTTATTGCTAAATTGTTACTAGTTGTTTGTAACTAGGATACTGCAGTTTTGTTTATCCTTACTATAATTAATTTTGGCAACTTGTGAAGAGTCTCAGGAGTCATACGACTCTGGTGTGATCAGCACCAGTGTTGAACTATCCTTCCACCCCAATTTTTGGTTGGTTTCCTCTGATCCCCGGGAATCGAGTTTTACCTTCCACTTCCAATTCAGCCATTAAATGGTTTGATATCTAATTTATGTTATCTTGGCTCCTAAGCCTATGTCATTTGATTCGTTCTCATTTAGTAGTTATAATTTGTTATGGGCTGGTGTGCCATTTTTTTTTATTGCATTGGTCGGACTCGTCGGGTCCTTCAGAGGTTGTAGGCCTCATATCTTAGTGGTTTATTGCAACAATTGTAGTTATGTAGTTTATACTAGAGGTGTACAATTGTTTGGTGATTATTGGTAGCCTTGGTGTCGTACCATAGGTCTACGCAGTTTACAGTATTCGTTTGTAACGATAATAGCAGTGGTAACTGTAGTAGTAATTGTTTGTAGCACTTGCAGTAGCAAGTGCGCGGGGTAGACAAAATTACTGGTACATTGTTTAAATCAGCGCTTGCAGTGGCAAGCGCACCGTGCAAGTAGAGTTGTCGGTTTCCGACTTGTTGTCTCACTGCTGCATGGGTTGCTCAAGTACCGTTAGAATGAATGTTCATGAATAAGACGGTATTTGGATTTGGGAAATTTTCCTGACCACAGTGTCATTAGAATAATCAAGTCCTTCCTCACATTATATTTATAATAGCGTAAACGTTTGGGCTTTGTCTCCCTAAAGGTACCGTCACGACAGGGTCCTAGTGTCACAGTATTGTGTGCACACAAGTTTAGGATTGAAGTTTGAACATAACAGGACGGTATTCTCACAAAGTTCCTCCACGTTCTCAAGATAATTTCTTTTTACAGTTTGATGGTTAAAGGTCCCATTACGGGCGACGGTCTCGCAGAGTTCATGGTTCTCCCGGTCCGCTTGCCCTGATGTTCCTGGGTGACCCTTTCCACGACATTATAGTAGTAGTGGCGCTCGCCTCTGGCAGTGCCTATTGATACGGCGCTTGGTCATCAATGGGGGTATGACATTGAGGTTGTATTAATGTTACAGGAGCAGGAATTATCCTTTCGCTGCGAGAGTGTTTAGACAGTCCGTTGGGCTTGGTAGCCCTTTTCCCTATATTCGGGTATTATATTCCTTAGTTGTATTATGCTCCTTGGGTTGCGGCGGGAGGGGTACTGTCGGCGGTAGTTCGTACTGGACTTCGACATAAAAGTGGACTGTCGCCAATGTACTCATGACGTTTGTGTCTCCTCCTGGCTGAGCTCTCAGCTGGACCTTAACAGGGGTAATATTCCCGGGCCTTTATGCCCTTGGTCAGCTTCTTGGCTCACACCACCACTAGACTTCAGTATTACCGTTCGTCTTCTCAAAAACGCACCATATCACAATCAACTCGTTTGTGTGCCTCAAGGCTAACACTTGCAAGCCAAAGGCTTTGCTAACACATAATTCCATTAGGACAAGACATTTCGTTCCTCACAAACGTTTCCCGTGTTTCCCGAATCCTAAGCTCACTGTCTTAACCTAGTTACTCGTCATCAGAGCGGTACTCCGCTATGATACCACTTTTGTAACACCCCTCTCAAATAAACACGTATTAGTCACTCACGTTAGCAGAAAAATAAGACGTCTTACAACGGAAGAATCAACAACATCATTAAAACTCACTCGGGTGTCACCTGCCATCACTCGCCCATGCGAGTAACGAAGCAGAAACTAAATCCAACACTAAAACAGCAACATCACTAAACCGCTGTGACAACGAGATATTCTATACATCATACTAAGTCCTCATCCTATACATCATTCTAACCAAGGGTAACTTTAACGACAAGTGAGCATCTACCCAAGTCCCAAATAAATACAACCATACCGTTCTACATTCATAACTGACAGTGATATACAAATAAATTTGTGTACAGTAATTAAATTATCCCTAACTACCCGGTACCCGCACTTCGGCTTCAACGTTGTTCAGCAACCTGCACAATAAGTGTAGTCTCAGCGATAGACGCTGAGTATGCCAGATCTGGACCCTATTGGTCACTTGTCATTTTTAACCGTCTTGATATTAGATTGATTTCATGCTTTACCATTTTACATATATAATAGATTCTGTAACAACATGCATGATTATATAATCATTCATCCAATCCAAACAGTCATATATGAATATACACATTACTATCATACGTCATACAATACAATAGCATTGAGAATTCATTCATCGTATGTTAACATCATCACGTAGTACATCACTCGGCCCTCCGGGCCTTCACATATTGTTTGTTTTGGTTAGCACAGTCGGGCGTCAGTTAGGACAACCCGAAATATACTCACTTGGACAGTAGTCCCACGTACACACAAAGGTGCTCACTGCCCTGATCATCCGAAGACTCTGGGACTTATTCACTTTGCCTTTGTAAAGGCGTCCATTTAGGTGGCCAAGGGCCTGGTGCCAACGGTAGCACACTCCGCCTGACGATCTTTGTAGGCTCGTTCAGGATTAACTAGGGTAAACCCGATACGGCATAACCCAAGAGATCTCTACGCGCGACCAGCAGCCAGTGACTGTCTGGATTAAGGTACATCATCACATTCATTCACACTTCACTGTTAGCTTTGTTAGTTAGATAGTCAGTTACGGTTTTAGTTATGGAGAACATCACTTAACTTGTTGGCTACGCATGCCTAGAATTATTCTAGGTAGTATTCACGTTCGAGTCAAAGCTCTAGAGACTGACAATGTCGTGTCCCGTTCCTAAGTGTTTTACTTAGGTTATAACTACATACTTGTAATACTTAGCGTATTAGGTCAAGCAACGGTGGTCACAATCACACATTTCGCATATGTAGTTTTGTATAAGTCGATCTATAGTCGACGTAGTATTAGTCCCGTAGGATGTCCGTGCATAAACAAATAATGCAATAAACATAGTTACACATCACACACATAAATCACATACATACATTCACACAAGTTATTTATCAAACAAATCCGAGCCCGAGGAATTCCTCAGGACAACTCGGATCAAACCCCTTTACATACAGTACACCGTGGACCAAGAATGCGCAATATGGATCTCTAAGCTTCTCGAGCGCGCACGTCCGACAGGCGGTCTAACAATACGAAGAACGCTAAATGTCAATCCACATGACAATACGATTCGGTATTTCCAAATAACGCCAGTAACCCCGGTTTTACACCCCCGGATTTTCAACTGTTAATAGTTAAGGTGTCATTATCCTTAAAACTCTTTGCTCATAGTATGTATTAGTATACGGTTTACAAGGACGTCGGTTCTTATACGAACGTCATAGTTAACGTTTTCAACTTAGGAATTTCAGCCTCCAACCCATAATACTTTAAAATGTTAGTCTTTGTATAACTTCCTTCGTTCTCGTATATTTTTAATCCAACCGTTATATTGCATGCATAGGTATTTTATAACCTATAGTTGCATGCATGGTTGTAGTCCATAACCTAAGATTGCATGCATTTCATGCAACGTCAGTTTATAATACACGATGGATTGTTATCCCTCGGTATACCTTATATTATTCAACTTCTCATTTATGAAACAGCTTGCATTCATTTATAACCTTACGATATTATAGTATGTATTTATACTTATAAGTTGACATTTATTATTTACTACTATATGGTCTGTAAACCATATTGCATACGCATGTCGCTTGTACCAATATACATGTGTGTGTATATATACTTTGTTTCCTTAAGGAAATAAGAAACTTCATATTATGCACATATTACTCCTTATACAAGGTTTATTTAAGCCATTCCAAATCATATATTAACCATAGTATTTATGTCATTGTACTATAGTTTATATCTTCATCCTTGGTGTATAATGTACATATGAATGTACTAGTAAGATAGTTTTAATAAACTATACTTTTGGCCACTCGATATTATTTATTGTTACCTTTATATCATGATACCATATAGCATGGTATTTTATAAGTCATTTAACTTTATAACGTATAGTTAATAAATACGTATATGTACCGAAAAATGGTGTATACATATAATACACTCATACTTCTTTATTCCCTTAATTTTCATTAGTCACCATATCCCCACATAATTTAGTACCATATTATAAATACTTCATTTAAACATCAAAACTTTGTAATAAGATGTAATCTATAGTTTGGTAATATTTCCCTTTTATTGCCGATTAGGCATGTATTTATTATTTCATTTCCTTTCAACCCCACACTTTATTACTACAATTCCACCACTTATTTCGTAACACTTTTCATAACATATGTTATATCATCCAAACATTATATTATTTGTAACATATGGTTTTTATATTATTATTCTCACAGCTCCATGAACTTTTAAAAATCTTTTTTCCGCTCACAAATCTTTCTCCTTATTTTCATTTGATCCCTCCTTATATAATATACTTTCTATTTGTCACAAAACCATATATTACACTTTTATTAATATACCCACTTATATAACCCCGAAAATTCCCAAATTTAATACTCAGGATATAAACCATCATATTAACCAAACTATACCACTACTTTTCGGTATTTACGTTTTATACCCCATAAGTTTTATGAATTCAACATTCCACTTATAATGTTAACATAAGTTCATAAATTAATTATTTATGAAATTAAATTTGGTCAAACCTCCTAATATGGTCTATGTTGACCCAATAACTTTCAGTTTGACCCGAAGTTTATATAATTACAGTTTGACCCCTTGACTTCCATAAATTATATTTTGTCCCAAAACTTTATTAAATTTTTATAGAATTCATAAAGTGGGGTTTTAAAGCCCAATTTTCGGCTAATGCCTATAGTTAACCCCAAAATTTATTTAAATTACAATTAGACCCCACATCATTACGGTAGTGTTTATTTTTGTTCTAAATTCATTTAAATCCATTTTTAGCTTATCATAACAATTAAATTAAATGGCCTAAAATGATTGGCCTTATTACGATAATTAACATAGGATATAATTACACATAATGTTATAAAAACCATATTGATTACGGTTCATCCTATGGTTTTTTCTCAAATGTTCCCTAAAATTATTTAGTTAATATTTATGACATATTATGTCCTCTAAACCTTACATTTTCAACTAAAATGTTTAAAATCATTATAATATATTAGGCATTTAAGACCATGTTTGGTCTCGGTTTTCATCACCTATACTCTAAGGTTTTTATAAGTCATGTTTTTGACCCATAATTAATTTCCTTGACCTTATAGGTCATTAACACTCCAAGCTAACCCACCAAAAATGTTATTAAACATTTTAATACATAATTGAATTATATGATCCTATCTAAACCCACGGCTTGTATATCCACGTGATAAAAATTTCATAAAACATATCATAACACAAAGTATGTATTTTTCTCACCTTGCTTTTGATTTCCAAGCTTCTAAGCACTCCAAGACCTCTTTAGGCTCTCGGCCTATTTTTCAACATGAGGATTGATTAGTTTTTTTTTGGAGTGCCAATGACTTTAGCTTGATATGCATCATTAGAGGAAAGTACTCACTTTGGTATAAGTATTAGAGGCCTGCTCCTCTATGGTTTGTGCAGAAAATTCTCAGGATTCCAAAGGGGTTTATACCAGCGTTTCATGCATGGAGAAAGGACACATATTAGCCGCATGTCAATAGAGCCATCATGGTTAGTTTAGGCTTGTTAATGGCATGATAGTTACCTTGGGTTGAAGCTGTTTTAAGTGGTCATATGCGCCTGTTTTCAGTGAGTAAAACAAGGTGTTAAAAACTGGTGTTTACATCTAGTATACACTCTCGGTATTACATGGGGAATAAAGCATGGTTCCCTTTTTTTCTTACCGACATGGAATAAAGGTCTACACTTGGACCTTCTTCTTCACCATGCTGGGTATTTTTCCTCTGACTTTAACGTGAAGAAAACAGGGCTTGAGCTGGGTAATCCCTCCTGGGTTTTTTTTTTGTACTAGGCAGAAGGGAGAGCTTATATATAGCTGGGTCTGTTGAAGTATAATATCGGTAACAATGAGAAGAGAATGAGTTGGGAAACCGTTACCCATACACACACCTGTAACCGGTAAAACAACAGAATAAATTGATGTCTTTTTCTTACCGAGGTGATGCCGTAAGGTGGCCTACTGTATGATATGGGAGGTTATGTTTCTTCTCTGATTTTGTAAGAAGAAAGCAGGGAATTAAGCCACTCGAACTGGGTATGCCTCTTCTGAACATTTCGTGAAGAAGACTAGGCCTCTGCTGAGGACTTCTTCTGTTTTGGCCGTGAAGAAAAACAGGAGGGGTTTAGATCATGTCAGTGTCCCTCTCTGTTTGTACGTAAATAAACCAGAGGGAGAAGCTCAAACACAGCTGGAGATAATGGAAGTATATCATCAGTAGTAGAGAAAGAGTCTAGGCTAGCTTTCATGAAGAGTTTTTACCTTAAGAAAGTGAGCTAGTTGCTCTCTTTTCTTCTGCTCCTTACCGAACAAGAACAGCGCTACTTCAACACCTCCTAGCTTGTTGCGGGATGGAATGAAGATGGAGATCTCTTCTGGTTTTTTTTTCTTTGCATAAAGGAAACAGAGAAACGAGGTAACAGTCGTGGAAGATGAATATCTTTTCACGGTTCTGGAAATAACAGGAAGAATAAGCTGGGAGTGTTTCTACTGGTGTGTTCGTGACGAAAAACAGGAGAAAAAGAAGCTTGTTACAGCTTGGAAGAACTGGGAATGAATCAGTGATGTAGCTGAGATAGAGAGGTTGGGCATTTGCTCTTGGTGGAAGACAGTATGGAGATGGTTCTCCTCTCTGTTTGTACGTGTAGAAGCAAGGAGGAGACTTGGAAATAGTCTCGGTTTTCCTCTCTGGAACAACCAACGAAAGGAGAAAAAGAACTGGGATGTTCCACGCTTCTGGAATGATAGGAGAAGGTGCAGGAATATCCTGTTTACAGTGAAAGAGGAGGACGGTGGGAAAGGTAAGGGAACCGGCTCTATGCCTTGGAGTAGTAACCACGTAGACTGGAAGTTGCTCTTGGTTCTGGAGCAGAGCATGGATGGGTTTGGTTCTCTGTTGAAGAAGAGTTTTGAAGAGAAAGAGGAAGGAATCAGTAATAGTATGGGTTGGTAAGACTCAAGGAAGTTCCCATGTTTAATATTGTTTCTACTGCAGTGGTTGTCGGTCAAGTTGATTAGAACATCGGTAGTAGGTGTTAGTGTGGGTCATTTTTATTGTGTTTTGTAACCGCCAGCAGACAAGATTAGATGGGTTAATTATATGATATGTATAGACATATAGATGTCTATTACATCAGTAGTAACCGGTGGTCCCTTGCAGGTTAGCAAAAAGGACGAGGGTGGCCGTGTGGTCAAGGAAGGAAGGTGGGTAGGTAAGGCTTGTCTAGCATATATATATATATATATATATGTATGTATACATATTATATGCTTATATTCTCATGTACGCGGCTGTTGTTATTTTTTTTGTAGATGTTGAGCTGCTAACCGAGGAGAATGACAACCATGTGGTAATGGTAAGTTGAAAAGGTAAAGTATTAGTTTAGTATTATGTAAAAGTGTACCAATTTGCTTTATAGAGTAGCTTTGTTACTTGTAATAATTCGTTGCAATTTATTATTGAATTCGAGCACAGCTCATCCGGTTAAGGCTATGGGAATGGTCCGAAGGGCCTCGGGTTCGAATCCCGTCTAGAGCATGTTTGCTCATTTTTTTTTGTTTCAGCTTCTTTATGCTTATTCCTTTTATATGTGCGACTGTATTAATATGTCGCATTTTTAGTTATACGTACAACGTCATAATACTGTAACGTTGTGTATATGTATATATTTATATGTATGTGACCGTATTAATATGTAACGTCAACATATTTTCGGACATGTATATGCTCGTACTAATTTTAATTGTTCGTTCGCTCACAAGTCGTTATATGCTCATAATAATGTACACATTATTATTTAGGCCATAATTTAATTGGTTATACGTCCAATCCATATTTAATTAAGTAGGGGTATTTCACGTCTTACAGGGAGTCATGTCTAGTAACGCAAATTGCGTGATATACTTGCCTTATAGGCAATTTAGTATCCATTGGTTGAGTACGGTATATTTACCGAGTAATAATAGGACATACTGTACCACAGATGTCAGGAGGAACTAGAGGCCGTGGTACCGGTAGCTGTGGAGGCGGTGACCCCGCGGATCCAGGAGTTGCAGAGACGATTGCTGCCGTTCTTGCACAGCTTGGAACTCAGATTGAAGAGCACCAGCCCACCTGCCACAGCCCAAGGAGACGAACTGGCTGAAGTCAGTTACCGAAACCCGAGCACCTACTTATTCAGGGGAACCAGACCCCGTAGCCTTAGAGCGATTTATAGTAGAGCACGAGAAGGCCTACGAAGCTTTACAAGTACCTGCCGACAAGAGAGTCGTCATTGCTACTTTCCATCTGAAGGATGCAGCCAGCACTTGGTGGAGGTTGGTCAAGGACCATCACCTGGCTACGCCTGACTTTGCATGGGCTGCCTTTGTTGAACTACTGAGGGGGAAATACTACCCAGCACACCTCAAACAGAAGAAGCGCCGAGAGTTCGAGACACTTTCCCAGGGAGGTCTGACTGGGGATGAGTACTACGCGCGATTCATCAGTCTACTGGACTTCATCCCCGGAGTCGACTACTCAGAGACCGTGAAGGTCGAAAAGTTCCAGGGAGGATTACTGTTTCGCATCCAGATGGCGATGGGTGCTACCCTCTACACTACTATCCAGGTATTAGTATGAGTGTCATTAATTCTTTACTTACTAATGAAATACCCCAAACTTAGATATGGTGTTTAAGTGATAAACAAAGATATAAGAAGGCTAAATAATGCCTTAGAAACATTAAGAAACCATTTTAATCAAAGAAAACATAAGGAAACACCAAAAGAGCAGTTTAAGCAAAAACGTGCTCTAAGCTTGGAGAGGCTTGGGTGAGCACCCAAATATCATTCTTAGACCTTAGTAATATCATAATGGTCATTTTAACCAATTACCAAAGAAAACCAAGCTTGAAAACAAGTTAAAACACAAAATGTGCTTTAAGGAGTCTTAAAGCTCATTTTTGAAAAATTGTCTTGTAAATGAGTTTTGAGTGGCTAAATGTCCAACATTACTCTTTAATTAACATGTGTACTAATTAGTATCACATTAGGAAGTCTAAATCAATGGGAAATCAAAAATTTCACAATTATGTGCACTAATTTGTGAATAGTAACCAAATAGTGACTAGTTTAGTCTTTAGTCAATTAAGCTTAGTTAGTTGGTCAAACAAGACCATGACTAGCTTAATAAGAAGGGGGTGGCCGGTTTTTAAGGTGATGATTCACCATATGAGCAAATAAGAAAAGAAAATAAGAGATAAAGTAAAAGTACTATTTGCTTTAACATAAATATCCCACCTTTACTTACCTCTCTCCTCACCTCTTCATTCTCTCTTGTTCCCACCGGTTTTGTGCTGCTCCTCTCTTCTCCTCCAACGTGAAGAACAACCTCCATGCTAGCTTCATCTTCCTTTGATTACTACTTACTCATTTTAGCTCCAAAACCAAAACAAATTACATATTCTTCTTAGTTAGCTCAAGTTCTTCCTTTCTATCTTTCCAAAACTTCAAGAGCTCCATTTTGGTGCCAAGGCAAACCGCCATTAGAGGGGGAAACTCAAGCTTGGAGACTCCATTAGCTTCTCCATCCTCTTAAGGTAAAGAATATGTAAGAAAATCTAGGTTTCCATTATTTTCTCTCCATAACCGAAAATCTATACTCATGGGGTTCCATTTGTATGCCTTGTTCTAGCTTGTTTTCTACTCTCCAAAGGATAAAGGAGGTCCTTCTTTGCTCATATCCAAGCTTGTCTTGAGAAACCAAGGTAAAACAATCAATTTAATACCTTAAAACACATTTTTAACCTAGGTTTTATTCCTTAAGGTTAGTGTGTTGTTTAGTACTCATTGGAGTCATTGAATGTTGGTTAGAACATTGGCAAGGAGAACTTGATTTGGTGACCGAGATTGAGCAAGGAAAAATCTAAGGAAAAAATTGTGAAGCTTGAAAAAGAACAAGGTAAATGTTTACCTTAAGGTGTTTAATGCATTAAGGGATGGGATTTAGGTATATGATGAGTGTAGCTTAGGGTTTACATTAGAAAAGGGCTATATATAACCTAGGAGAAACAATGACTATGTTTGAGAACTTGTGACTAAGGAGCCAATGAGAAAAGAGATAGTTAAACAATGTTGAGGTGAATTACAATAAGCATTTTATTTCAATGGGAGCCTTGTTGTGTGTATTCGCAGGTCAAAGGCAAATATATGTGGAAATTCAGTGGTTAAGATTATTTTCATTTAAGGGCCTAAGTGACAAGCATTTTAAATTATTACACTATATGATGATGTGGTGTAGTTTTGGTGTAAATTGTGTGTTAAGATGATGTAATGAGAATTTGAGTGATCTAGGTTGTTTGATGGTGAAAAACCAAGTGTTTAGGTGTAAAAATATACTAGAGAACCCATGTCAAAATTTGATGAAGAAACTTAGTGTTTTAGATGTTCTAAGAAAATTTCATGACTAGGGTTGTACTAGGAAGTTTTAGAGGTTGTCTCGAAGAAAAAGAGTGAGTTTAAGGTGTTCTTGTGAGTTAGAATGACTTAGGCATCATCATGGAGGATCTAGGAATCAAAAGAATGTTTTGGTATGCATCAAAGGCAATTTGAGAATGTGTTTAGGAAATATGCAATCTTGTTAGGAGAAGAGGAAGTGATGTGTTAAAGGAGAAGGAACAAACTTGTGTGAAGAAACTTCATGTAGTTACATAAAAGAACTTAGATGGGGAAAGATGCTTGGGAGATGATGTTATGGTGGTGAGGAAACATTTTGGCATAGTGGTTATGATAGGAAAGAAACACCACTTAGAACACATAAGGAAAATATTACAAGTGTTGAGAGATTATGTAAGGAATTGGGTTATAAGGCTAGAGATGGAGATGGGCAAGTTTAGGATGTTATTTTGGTATTAGAATATGCCTAAGATCATGTGTGAAGTTTGGGTGATTTATGGATGAAGAGAACAAGTGTAACAACACATAGAACAATGCAAAAGAAAGAAATTTGTAGCTGGTCCGGGACTTAAGTCCAGGGTGAAGTCCCGGACCAACCTAAAATTCATGCCGAGAGTTGCTTCAACCATAGGGTTTGGGACTTAAGTTTTGTAAGAAGTCCCGGACCACCCCCTAATTTACCCCCGAGGATTTTAGCTTGCATTGGTCCGGGACTTAAGTCCCATACAAAGTCCCGGACCACCACATTAAAACAGCCGAGAGTTTGAACTAAGTATTGGTCTGGGACTTAGGTTGAGGATAAGGTCCCGGACCACTCTAAAAATCATGTTTAAGCTTGGGAAATGTTAGGAAATGATGGGGATGATTAGGTATTGATGTTATAAGGTTATTAAGGTCACGTTTGGAGGGTGTAATAGTTATTAAGTGGGTGAACAATGTAATAGATAATGAAGAAATGATGCACTTAGAAGTTAAGTTAAAAACCATAAGGCTTAGTGAAAAACAATGGGTAAAAGTTGGTGTCTAGGAAGGTTAAGTAACTGTATTAAGTTGAGTTGAATAATAACCTAAAACTGAATGAATGTTTTAGGACTTGTGAATTGGGACTTGGAAGGAGATAAATCCAACAGTCGCCGACGGTGAACGGTACAGTCTTTCATGTGACCTGCTTGCTAACGAGGTGTCCCTCGGCTTGTGTGCTATCTGTTTATTGCTATGATAAGACAAGATAAAGCATGCAACCGGTATACTTGTTCTCGTTGTGAATGTGTTTCTTTACACTAACCCACGAGACTTGAGATTGTTACTAACTAAGTTAGTACTTATTGAGTTAAGAAAAGGAGTTAAGTATTGGTATCTGTTGGTTAATACCCGTTAAGGTTTAACTAACACATGGTTTGTAAGATTCTCGCTAACTGGAACTTAAGGGGGGAGTGAGGAACCCGGGACTGACTCCGGTCATGCATGCTAAGGAAAGGGGGTCGGTATCTGAATCAATTTCGCCCTCCGCTTGAGGACTTGTCTTTGGACTCGTTGCCTAGGGTCGGTTGCCGGCTCAGCTACACTGGACTCCCGTCCAAGGTAGGTGGCATTAAGATGGTGCGGTAGGATCACCTAAATCCTAAGATTGAGTTAAGCTACAACCATTCCCATTCTAGGAACGGTTTCTATACTGAGGTTAAGATAAGGTTAAGACTGAGGTAAGTTAAGGAGAACTGAGGGTAAGAGGAATCAGATTTGGAGGAGGTTATTACTAACCCATTTGTTAAGGGAACTCTTGTGTCGTTCAATTGTGTGTGGACTAAGTATGTTCATTTGTGGATGGTTTTTTATTGCACTTCATATTATGCTTGTGTATCTAATCAACTTCCATGCTATCGACAATTAGTCGTCGTAGCCCGGTTAGCTTGGGGGCCACGAGAGGGTAGTACCAGCATTCGTGCTGACCCCCTTTGGGGGCCGTTTTTACCCTTGCAGGTAAGAGGCCCATGAAGTCGCACCACGAGAGTAGGAGCGGTTAGACTTAGGATGGGTTACTTATTTTGAGCACGGGTTGCGCTTGTGCGCCCGTCTGTTTATATTTAAACTGATGTAAGTTGGTGTTTATGACTTGGATACTTAAACTCGGTTGGTTGGTGGTATTATGGTTGGTCATGTATTTTGGACAAGTGTTGTAAATCGGTTTAAGGTTCGGTATATTCTAATGATCAGACCGTGGCAAGGTCCCGGTGTTCGTTATTTCCGCTGTGACGTTTTTGATTAAGTGTTAAGTTTGCGACAACCACGATTGGCTTTGGACGGGGTGTTACAAAAAGTGGTATCAGAGCGTAGTTACGCTCTGATCAAGAAATACTAGACATAAATAACCACCGAGTTAGGTTATGAGTTAAGAAATAAGTGGTGGGTTAGGGGTGTGAGCTGTTAGTGTGAGTAGAGTCAGATGACCACTATTAAGTGTGGATCGTCTTTACCGTCTACGGACGTTATAAATTTATTAACCGAAACAGTGGTGGATACGAATCTAATGTGAGTTATGATTGTTCAGATGTCGGGAAGGAGAGGCCGAGGCCGTGGTAGGGGCGACGATGCTACAGAGATACCGGGAGGGCAGACGATCGTAGAGATCGTAGCTGCCGCATTAGGGCACATGGGCTATCAGCCCGGTGTGGGTGCACCACCTCCACCGCCACAAGCCCGGGAACCGAATTGGGTGAAGAGCCTTGCAGACCTTCGACCCGCACATTTTAAGAGGGAGACCGATCCCGCCAAGCTTGAGGCGTACATCTCCGAGCTGGAGACCGCCTTGAGACCCTTGACGTCCCTGTTGGGATCAAGGTGCGTCTAGCTGCGTTCTACCTGAAGGTGGCAGCAGGCGATTGGTGGAAGCTGGTAAGGGCCGAGCATGTGGCCAATCCAGACTTCGGCTGGGACCAGTACACAGCATTGCTACGAGCAAAGTACTATCCCGCCCATGTCCAGACGAAGAAGCGCCTACAGTTGGATGCGCTTAAGCAGACCAACAAGATGACGGTGGACGAGTATTACTCAGAGTTCACCGCCTTGCTCCGTCTTCTGCCAGGTCTTGGACATTCAGACCAGATACTGGTGGACCGCTTCTATGGCGGGCTTAACCATCGACTCCGCTACGGCATGGGGCCGACGAGCTATACTACCTTGCAGGTAATGGGAATGGTTGAGATATGAGTAAGTAAATGAGTAAGATATGGTAAGAGAATAAGATTTAGATTGTGAAAAATAAGAGTAACTAATACCTTGGAAAGCAGGAGTGCTATCATGCCGCTGCTAAGGTTAAGATAACCGTCCAGCTGAGGGACG
>JAIOTZ010002511.1:0-16152 GCA_023374045.1 Limonium bicolor
TAATGTGCAGTCACCATGTTTATCTCTGACCATTACTAATTCTTACATCCTGGGTGTTGGATATGGGGTCTATCTGTGCCACCTTCCTTATTACTCAAGTGTATCTGGTATGTTCTAAGGTAATCTCTAGGTTCATAGTTTCCATTTCCTAAATAAAGTGTATTTTATCTCTAATATGTGAAAGCCCTTTTGAGGGGTTCGTTCCCACTCATGGCCTCACAACAAGGAGAGGTATCCCCACCCTAAAAGGCATGGTTCGTTCTCCGCTCCTGTCCTTAGCATTATCTCAATATCCTCATTGGTACCCTTTCTTGGTAATGTTCTTCCCAATCTAAGTTATAGGTTTGGTAACCGTTCATATCTACAATTTGTAGTCCCTTCGTGGCTTAAACAAGCTCTCTTATAACTTACTGCGCCTCGGGCTCTGATGTGGTTAACATCCTTGGCTCGTAGGCTCTTAATGCTTAATGTCTCAGTTCATTATTTGTACTCTTACTGAAATACCCTAAACTTAGATATGGTGTTTAAATGATAAACTAAGATATAAGGAGGCTAAATAATGCCTTAGAATCATTAAGGAACATTTCTAATCAAAGAAAATATAAGGAAACACCAAAAGAGCAGTTTAAGCAAAAACGTGCTCTAAGCTTGGAGAGACTTGGGAGAGTACCCAAATATTGTTCTAAGACCTTAGTAATATCCTAATGGTCATTTTAAATCAATTACCAAAGAAAACCAAGCTTGAAAACGAGTTAAAACACAAAATGTGCTTTAAGGAGTCTTAAAGCACGTTTTTGAAAAATTGTCTTGTAAATGAGTTTTGAATGGCTAAATGTCCATCATTACTCTTTAATTAACATATGTACTATATAGTATCACATTTGGAAGTCTATATCAATGGAAAATCAAAAATTTCACAACAATGTGCCTTGTTTTGGTGAATAGTGAATTAATTAAGCTTGTTTATAACATAAGTCTATATAAGTAAGACATTTGGTCAACAAAGACTTAAGTACCCTCATTATTAAAATGGGGCCGGTTTCTTAGGAGGTGAGTCACCACCTTCATGAGTCATTAAGCAAATAAGAAAGCAAATGAGAGTTATAAAGTAAAATCACTATTCACCTTTTACATAAATATCACACTTTATTAGTTCTCTCTTCTCACTTCTTCATTCTCCTTTGTTTTCCCATGGTTTGAGCTGCTCTCTCCCTTCTCCATTCACGTAGAACTCAACCTCCATGAAAGCTCCATCCTTCCTTGGTCACATCTTACTCATTTTAGCTCCAAATCCAAAACAAAATACATACTCTTCTTAGTTAGCTCAAGCTCCTTCTTTCTATCTTTTCAAAACTTCAAGAGCTTCATTTTGGTGCCAAGTCAAACCACCATTAGAGGAGGAAATTCAAGTTTGGAGACTCCATTGGCATCTCCATTCTCTTAAGGTAAAGAAAGTGTAAGAAAATCTAGGTTTCCACCATTTTATTCACATGTCTGAAAATTAGTGCTCATGGGACTCCATGTTTATGCCTTGTTCTAGCTTGTTTCTACTCTTCAAAGGAGAGAGGAGGTCCTTCTTGCTTCATATCCAAGTTTGTCTTGAGAAACCAAGGTAAAACAATCACATTAATACCTTAAAGCATATTTTAACCTAGGGTTTGTTCCTTAGGGTTAATGTGTTATCTAGTACTCATTGGAGTCATTGGATATTGGTTAGAACATTGGCAAGGAGATACACATTGGTGACCGAGATTGAACAAAGAAAAACCTAAGGAGAAAGCTTTTTAAGCTTGTAAAAGAACAAGGTAAATTACTTACCTTAAGATGTCTTGTTGTTTAAGGGAATGGGATTTAGGTATATGATGAGCTTAGTGTAGAGTTTACATTAGAAAAAGGGTTATATAAAACCTAGGAGAAACAATGAGCATATTTGTGAACTTGTGACTAAGGAGCAAATGAGGAAAAAGAGATAGTTTAAGAACATCAAGGTGAATCAACAGAAGCATTTTATTTCAATGGGAGCTTTGTTTGTGTTCGCAGGTTGAAGGCAATAATGTGGAAATTCAGTGGTTAAGATTATTGTCATTTTAAGGGCCTAAGTGCCAAGCATTTAAGTTTATGCACTATAAGATGATATGGTGTAGTTTTGGTGTAAATGGTGTTAAGGTGTTGTGGTGAAATTTGAGTGGTATTGGTCGTTTGATGAGAAAAACCAAGTGTTAGGGTGTACTATATACTAGAGAACCCATGGTAAAATTTAAAGGAGAACTTAAGTGTTTAAGAATTCTAAGGAGATTTCATGACTAAGGAAGTTACTAGGAAGTTTTAGAGGTTGTCTCGTGAAAAAGGGGTGAGTTAAGGTGTTTAATGAGTATAATGACTTAGGCATACTATGAAGGATTTAGAAATCAAGAGAATGATTTGAGTATTTAGGACTTAGGTAAATGTTGATAAAGGAAGCTAGGAAACCTGGTAAGTTTGTGTGTTGTTAAAGTGTGAAATTTTGAGATGATTTAGATAGAAACTAGAGTTTATAATTAAGGAAAACCTTGGAAAGTGCAAGAAAGATGCTTGGGGAGTATGTTGTAGTAGTGGGGAAATTATTGGCATAGTGGCTGATAGGTATGAAACACCACTAGAAACACAAGAGGAGGAAAATATCTAAGTGTAGGAATTTTGGTATGAAGTGAGTAAGTGTTTAAGGAGATAAAGAAAATGAGTTTTGTGGGATGTTGTATGAGGGTGTTTAAATTGTACAAATGAAGATTTAGAAGACATTATGGAGGTTTCGGAGGAGTTTGGTGAAAATTGGGTTAAGTGTGTGAAGGCTTAGAAAATGAGTGTTTTGCCTTATCCGAACATCCGTCCGGACATGGACGTTGGACAGGCCCTGTTCGTGAAATTTTAAGAGTCTCGACTTGGGTCCGACCCTTGGGAAGTCCGGACACAGTTCGGACGTACCTGTTTCTACTTTGAGGTTTCCTCGACCCATGTCCGAACTTCTGAAAGTCCGGAACCATGTTCGGACATGCGTCTGTTTCAGTTTTGAGTCTCGACTTGTGTCCGAACTTGGGAAGCAGGACAAAGTTCGGACAGGGCCACGTATGGACCAAAACCTTGTTTAGGTTAGGAAATGATGGGGATAATTAAGTACGGTTGTTATAAGATTATTAAGGACATGTTTGGTGGGTGTAATGGTCATTAAGTGGGAGTAAGTGTAATAGATAATGAGAAAATGATGCACTTAGGAGTCAAGTTAAAAACCATAAGGCTTAGTGAAAAACAAAGGGTAAAAGTTGATGTCTAGGAAGGTTAATAAATTCTATTGAGTTGGATTGAATAGTAACCGAAAACTGAATCAATGTTTTAGGCTTTGTGAATTGGGACTTGGAAGGAGATAAACCAAACGATCATCGACGGTGAACGGTACAATCTTTCTTGTGACCTGCTTGCTAACGAGGTGTCCCTCGGCTTGTGTGTTATCTGTTTAATTGCTATGACTAAAACAAGATAAAGCATGTAACCGGTTATATTTATTTCTCATTGTGTTTTGTTATCTTTACACTAACCCGCGAGACTTGAGATGGTTACTAACCAAGTTTTAGTACTTACTGAGTTAAGAATAAGAGTTAAGTTTCATGGTTGTTGGTTAATGCCCGTTAAGGCTTAGCTAGCACATGGTGTTTAAGATGTCTACTACTGGAACTTGAGTGAGGAAAACCCGGGACCGATCTCGGTCATGCATCTAAGGAAAAAGGGGGACGGTATCTGAATCAGATCCACCCTCCGCTTAAGGACTTGTCTCGGACTTTAGCCTAGGGCCGATTGCCGGCTCAGCTACGCTGGACTCCCGTCCAGAGTAGGTGGCATTAAGATGGTGCGGTGGGATCACCTAAATCCGGTTCGAATTAAGCTACAACCAATCCCTTCCAGAAAGGTTTGTATACTGAGATTAAGATTAAGATTAAGGTAAGGTAAGGAAATGAGATTAAGGAAATGAGGACTAAGGAGGGGGTTACTAACCCACTTGATAGGGAACGCTTGAGTCGTTCATTTTTGAACTATATATGTTCATCTGTGGTTATTGTTATTGCACTTCATATTATGCTTGTGTATGTAATCAATTTCCATGCTATCGACAATTAGTCGTCGTAGCCCCGTTAGCTTGGGGGCCATGAGAGGGTGTACCCAGAATTCGTGCTGACCCCTCGGGGGCTATTTTTACACTTGCAGGTAAGAGACCCATGAGACGCACACGAGAGTAGGAGCGGTAGACTTAGGTGGGATGTTTATTTTGAGTTCGGGTTGCGCCTGTGCACCCGACTGTTTATATTAAACTGATGTAAGTTTTGAGATTATGTTTAAGATACTAGTACTGATAAGTGTCTAAAATGAGCATGTTTTATGGGTGTATTTCATATATTATAACACACTTTTCTGCTCATTTCTCACTTATCTTATGTGGCAAGGTCCAGGTGTTATTTATTTCCGCTGCGACGTATTCGATTAAGTGTTCAGTTTGCGATAACCACGATAGGCTTTGGATGGGGTGTTACAAAAGTGGTATCAGAGCGTAGTTACGCTCTGATCAAGAAATACCGGACATGAGTAACCACCGAGTCAGGATGTAAGTTAAGGAATAAGTGATGGGTTAAGGGTGTGAGAAGTTAGAGTGAGTAGAGTCAGATGACCACTAATAAGTGTGGATCGTCTTTATCGTCTACGGACGTTATAAATTCTAACCGAAACAGTGGTGAATACAAATCTAATGTGAGTTATGCTTGTTCAGATGGCAGGACGTCCTAGGGGAAGCCGAGGTCGCGGCCAGGGTGAGGATACTTCAGGAATACCTGGAGGGCAGACGATCGCAGAGATCGTAGCTGCGGCATTAGGGCATATGGGCTATCAGCCTGGTGTGGGTGCACCACCTCCACCGCCTCAACCTAGGGAACCAAACTGGGTGAAGAGTCTTGCAGATCTTCGACCCGCGCACTTTAAGGGGGAGACCGATCCCGCCATGCTTGAGGCGTACATCTCCGAGCTGGAGACCGCCTTCGAGACCCTTGATGTCCCTGCTGGGATCAAGGTGCGTCTAGCTGCTTTCTCTGAAGGGGGCGGCAGGCGATTGGTGGAAGCTGGTGAGGGCCGAGCATGTGGCCAAACCAGAGTTCGGCTGGGAGCAGTACACCGCCTTGCTGCGAGCAAAGTACTACCCCGCCCATGTCCAGACGAAGAAGCGCTTACAGTTGGATGCGCTTAAGCAGACGGACAAGATGACAGTGGACGAGTATTACTCAGAGTTCACTGCCTTGCTCCGTCTTCTGCCAGGTCTAGGGTATTCTGACCAGATCTTGGTGGACCGCTTCTATGGCGGGCTTAGCCATCGACTCCGCTACGGCATGGGGCCGACGAGTTACACTACCTTGCAGGTAATAAGAATGATTGAGATTTGAGTAAGTGATGAATAAGATTTAGATTATGAGAAATAAGTGTGACTAATACTATGGAAAAGCAGGAGTGCTATCATGCCGCTGCTAAGGTTGAGATTACCGTCCAGCTGAGGGACGAGGAGAATGCAAAGAAGAGTGCTGGTAAGAGCTCAGAAAGTCAGGGGCAAGGAGGGTACAAGAAACAAAAGTACCCGCCTCAGGCCCAGAAAAATCAGAACCCAAAGGGGAAGGAGGAAAAGGAGAAGGCTCCGGAAGAGCCACTGAAGTTGACGTATGCTTATGCAGCTACACCCCTGCGCTCTAGGCGCCAAAGGGTAAGGAATTGATATTAAATGAGTTAAGAAACAAATTAGTAACCATTTGAGATATAAGAATTGACATTATGAATCATCAGGATCTGAGACTGAGAAGGGAGCCGGTGGTGGCTACCAGCGACGCTTCATTTGTAGGTGGTGTCACAAGGACCACCCCGGGCTCGATTGTAAAGGGAATAAGGTGGAGTGCAACTTTTGTGGAGTTTATGGACACCGGGCATATGAGTGTTACCGGAACCCTGCTAGCAGAGCCTATAGGCCCGATACCAGGGGCAAGGGCAAGACCGATCAGGGAGCTGGATCTGACGGTCAGAGGAAGGTGCAGCAGCCGGCGGACAAGAACCCACGGGTGACCCAGAAGTCGGGACCCACTTTACACATGGTGGACCGGGACGATGAGCCTGAACCCTCATCGAGGCCAGGTACCACTATAACCATTTAGTAATAAAACTACCTGCTTACCGCATTATCATGCATGTTTGGTGAATAAATGAGTTAAGTAAGAATAAGATGAGATTAGAACTTAAGTAAGATATAACCTACTACCACTTTAGGAAGATTCAACATCTGCTACCCATACCATCTACATCTAACCCGGAGCACACCGACATCGAAACCATACACTTTCCAACCGAACAATGTCAGGTTATCCGCCCAGGTATGATTTTATTAAGGGGATACCTGACACCCGAAGCACAAATAGCCATCATCAGGAGATGCAATCAACTAGGAATGGGACCGGGAGGTTTTTACACACCGGAGTACCCAGGGGGAGCAAGGATGAAATTAAAGATGATGAGCTTGGGCAAGGATTGGAATCCGTATGCCAAGAATTACCAAACCATGAGGGAGCAAGATGGAGTCTCACCACCGGGAATACCCGAAGAGTTCCATCCAGTTATTACACAGTCGTGGAAATCGCTCAGCAGTTGGAGCTGAACCGATTCCAGACATCCAGGCAGACATTTGCATTGTAAACTTCTACGAAAAAGATGGGAACTGGGACTACACCAGGATAAGGACGAGACAACGGAGTCTCTCGAAAGAGGGATACCCGTAGTGTCTTGGTCCATTGGGATGATGCGAGTTTTTATACGGCGAGCAGAAGCGTGCGGACCGTGCAGATAAGATAGTACTTAAGTCAGGTGATGTATTAATTTTGGGAGGAGAATCAAGGATGTTATACCATGGGATTAAGAGAATCAAGCTGAATACAGCACCATCAGCAGTAATCAATGCGACGCATATGAGACCAGGAAGATTAAACCTAACCTTTAGACAATATTAGCCATGTAATGTTAGAATGAGATGAGGAATGAGATGTAAGATTGAAGCACATGTTGTAAACAGGATGGTCATGAATAAAATAACAGTGTTGTTCATATAAATTGTTACGACTCTTGTTATACCATCAATACTCATGAAGCTTGTGAACACAATTAGGTTATGGACTCGGTACGGAAGGTGCACTAAGCATACTTACGGAGGCACAGGCCGACGCCAGCGGTACTATCCTCACCGGCACCTTTCCGATTAATGGGATTGAGGCATCAGTTCTCTTCGACTCAGGGGCCTCGCATACCTTTGTCTCGGCATCATTCGCGAGCAGGTTGGGGCTAGACGCTGATGAGCTACCCGACTTCACGGTTACGCTCCCGTCTAAGGAGAAGGTTCGTTGCACTCGTTACTACCGAGGAGCCACTGTCAGAATTAAGGGAGAAGACTTTCCAGTCAGTTTCATAGAGTTCAGTAAGCTAGGATTTGATGTTATCTTCGGGATGAACTGGTTGGAGCGGCACAAGGGACGTATCCTCTGCGCCGAGCATAGATTGCTGCTCAGGAGTCCGTCTGGGGTAACAATATCATACCGCCAGAGGCCCAGAGAGCCTTCGACTAGGATCATCACCGCCATGGCAATGTATAGAGAATTAAGGAGAAAGGAAGAAGTATACCTCTGCTATGTACAGGACATGGAGAGAGACCCTGAGTTCGACCCCGACTTACCGGTAGTGTCGGAGTTCCCCGACTTATTTCCACGGGAACTGCCCGGCATGCCACCCACTCGGGTAGAGTTCACCATCGAGCTTCTACCTGGTACCGGACCGATAGCCAAGGCACCATACCGTATGGCTCCGGCAGAAATGACTGAGTTAAAAGAACAATTGAAAGATTTGTTGGATAAGGGATTCATTAGACCAAGTGTGTCACCATGGGGAGCGCCAGTCCTCTTCGTGAAGAAGAAGGATGGTAGTCTCCGCCTCTGCATCGACTATAGAGAGCTGAATGCAGTGACAGTGAAGAATAAGTACCCACTGCCCCGCATTGACGATCTGTTCGATCAGTTGAAGGGAGCATATGTGTTCTCCAAGATTGATCTCAGATCGGGGTATCATCAGATAGCCATTAAGGAGGGAGACATTGAGAAGACGGCATTCCGGACACGATACGGCCACTATGAGTTTACAGTGATGCCGTTCGGTTTGTCGAACGCACCGGCGAAGTTTATGGATCTGATGAACCGCTTGTTCCGGGAGCAGCTGGACAAGTCGGTTGTGGTGTTTATTGATGACATTTTGATATATTCGAAGTCTAAGGTTGAGCATGAGGAACATCTGAGGAGGGTATTGGAAATATTGAGGGAGAACCAGCTATATGCTAAGTTCTCCAAGTGTGAGTTTTGGCTTGACCAGGTCTCTTTCCTAGGTCATGTCATCTCAGATGCTGGGATCGCAGTGGATCCAGCAAAGATTGATGCCGTACGTACTTGGCCAAGGCCGAAGACTGTTACCGACATCCGGAGCTTTCTCGGTCTGGCAGGTTACTACAGGAGGTTTGTTAGAGATTTCAGCAAGGTCGCGAAACCGATGACTAGTCTGATGAAGAAGGATGCACCATTCTTGTGGACAGTTGACTGTGAGAGATCATTTCAGCGCTTGAAGGACTCACTGACCACTGCACCGGTTCTGACCATTCCAGACGGTACAGAGGGCTTTGAGGTTTATTGTGATGCATCCGGTAGAGGGCTAGGTTGCGTGCTCATGCAACATGGCAAGGTGGTGGCATATGCCTCACGCCAGTTGAAGAAACATGAGGAAAACTACCCCACACATGATTTAGAGCTGGGAGCTGTAGTCTTCGCTTTGAAGATATGGCGCCACTACTTATATGGGGTTAGTGTCACGATCTACACCGATCACAAGAGTTTGAGATACATATTCACTCAGAAGGAGTTAAATCTTCGACAGAGGAGATGGTTAGAGTTTCTGAAAGACTATGACATTGACCTCCAATACAAAGAGGGGAAGGCCAATGTTGTAGCAGATGCCCTGAGCCGTCGAGCACACTCACTCCATTCGCTAGTTTCTTTCTCCAGCTTGGTTGATGAGGTGCGAGAGGCTCAGAGGACAGATGAGTACATGAGAGAGGTCAGACAGAAGCTGACAGATGGTACCTTTGAGAGTCAGAAGTACGACTTCAGACTTCATGATGATGATCTGATCAGACTTAAGGGCCGGTTATGCATACCACGAGGCAACACGGATCTGAAAGACCGTATACTTAGAGAATCACACTGTTCTTCAGTTTCCATCCATCCGGGAGCCTCTAAAATGTATAAAGACATGAAGAGATACTTCTGGTGGTCGGGGATGAAGACAGATGTTACCGAGTTCGTCTTGAGGTGTCTCACATGCCAGAAGGTGAAATTCGAGCACCGACGACCGGGCGGAATGGTACAGTCGATGCCAGTTCCGGAGTGGAAGTTCCATGATATCTCCATGGACTTCGTAGTTGGGCTTCCACCTGCTAGGGGAGGTCTCAACATGATATGGGTGGTGGTGGATCGCCTTACCAAAGTAGCCCGATTCATACCGATGAAGGATACTTGGAAGGTGACCAAATTAGCTGAGTTATTTGAGAAAGAAATCATGAGACATCACGGCATACCAAAGACCATAGTGTCAGATAGAGATACCAGATTCCTTTCGAGGTACTGGAGAGCTACCAGGGAAGCGTTGGGTACAGAACTCAAGCTGAGTACCGCGTTCCATCCTCAGACAGATGGTCAGACTGAGCGTACTATTCAGACACTCGAGGACATGCTGAGAGCATGTGCCTTAGACTTCCAGGGCAGTTGGATTGATAGACTACATCTGATCGAGTTTTCATACAACAACAGCTATCACGCTTCGATCAAGATGGCACCTTTTCAAGCGTTGTACGGTAGACCATGTCGTACACCGCTCTGCTGGGATGAGTCGAGTGAGACGGTCATTATAGGACCAGAGTACTTAGAACAAGTTAAGGCTGAAGTTCAGCAAATCAGGGAGAACATGAAAGCTGCTCAAGATAGGCAGAAGTCGTATGCTGATGTTCGACGACGGGACCTGGAGTTCGCAGTGGGCGACCAGGTATTTCTGCGAGTTTCACCATGAAGGGTGTATTCAGGTTTGGGCAGAAGGGCAAATTAAGCCCGAAATTTGTTGGTCCTTATGAGATTACGGAGCGGGTGGGCCCGGTTGCTTACAGGTTGAATTTACCTGCTGAGCTGGGTAAAGTGCATGATGTTTTTCATGTTTCACAGCTAAAGAAATACATGCAACACCCCTCCCATGTGTTAGAACCTGAGAGGTTGACTTTAGAACCGAATATGAGATCCGTGGAGACTCCTCAGAGAATCTTGGACAGTAAGACTAGGGACACTCGCCACAAGTCAGTGCGACTGGTGAAGGTTCTCTGGTCTAACCAGGATGTTGAAGAGGCCACGTGGGAGTTAGAGGATAAGATGAGGGCGAAGTACCCTTCTTTGTTTACTGACTAGATCGTCTGTATAGGGTACGGGGCGTACCCCTTTTTAAGGGGGGTAGAGCTTCCTCGCTTTTGAGTTAGGAAACGATCATGTTTGTCGTTTGTTTGGTTGTTTAAGATGTGAATTTGTGTAAGTTGCTACACTTCGGTGTAAGTTTGAGTTATGTATAATACTTATGTATTGTATTTGAGATTGACCTTTGAGTCTTGAGATGTGTGAATGTGAATATAAGATGTGGTGTTAAGATTAAGGAATTGTACCGGGAATGATTAAGCATATGTGAACTTTGAGGACAAAGTTCTTTTAAGGGGGGTAGATTGAAATACCCAAACTTAGATATGGTGTTTAAATGATAAACTAAGATATAAGGAGTCTAAATAATGCCTTAGAAACATTAAGGAACATTTCTAATCAAAGAAAATATAAGGAAACACCAAAAGAGCAGTTTAAGCAAAAACGTGCTCTAAGCTTGGAGAGACTTGGGAGAGTACCCAAATATTGTTCTAAGACCTTAGTAATATCCTAATGGTCATTTTAAATCAATTACCAAAGAAAACCAAGCTTGAAAACAGTTAAAACACAAAATGTGCTTTAAGGAGTCTTAAAGCACGTTTTTGAAAAATTGTCTTGTAAATGAGTTTTGAATGGCTAAATGTCCATCATTACTCTTTAATTAACATGTGTACTATATAGTATCACATTTGGAAGTCTATATCAATGGGAAATCAAAAATTTCACAACAATGTGCCTTGTTTTGGTGAATAGTGAATTAATTAAGCTAGTTTATAACATAAGTCTATATAGTGAGACATTTGGTCAACAAAGACTTAAGTACCCTCATTATTAAAAGGGGGCCGGTTTCTTAGGAGGTGAGTCACCACCTTCATGAGTCATTAAGCAAATAAGAAAGCAAATGAGAGTTATAAAGTAAAATCACTATTCACCTTTTACATAAATATCACACTTTATTAGTTCTCTCTCCTCACTTCTTCATTCTCCTTTGTTTTCCCACGGTTTGAGCTGCTCTCTCCCTTCTCCATTCACGTAGAACTCAACCTCCATGAAAGCTCCATCCTTCCTTGGTCACATCTTACTCATTTTAGCTCCAAATCCAAAACAAAATACATACTCTTCTTAGTTAGCTCAAGCTCCTTCTTTCTATCTTTTCAAAACTTCAAGAGCTTCATTTTGGTGCCAAGTCAAACCACCATTAGAGGAGGAAATTCAAGTTTGGAGACTCCATTGGCATCTCCATTCTCTTAAGGTAAAGAAAGTGTAAGAAAATCTAGGTTTCCACCATTTTCTTCACATGTCCGAAAATTAGTGCTCATGGGACTCCATGTTTATGCCTTGTTCTAGCTTGTTTCTACTCTTCAAAGGAGAGAGGAGGTCCTTCTTGCTTCATATCCAAGTTTGTCTTGAGAAACCAAGGTAAAACAATCACATTAATACCTTAAAGCATATTTTAACCTAGGGTTTGTTCCTTAGGGTTAATGTGTTATCTAGTACTCATTGGAGTCATTGGATATTGGTTAGAACATTGGCAAGGAGATACACATTGGTGACCGAGATTGAACAAAGAAAAACCTAAGGAAGAAAGCTTTTTAAGCTTGTAAAAGAACAAGGTAAATTACTTACCTTAAGATGTCTTGTTGTTTAAGGGAATGGGATTTAGGTATATGATGAGCTTAGTGTAGAGTTTACATTAGAAAAGGGTTATATAAAACCTAGGAGAAACAATGAGCATATTTGAACTTGACTAAGGAGCAAATGAGGAAAAGAGATAGTTTAAGAACATCAAGGTGAATCAAGAAGCATTTTATTTCAATGGGAGCTTTGTTGTGTGTATTCGCAGGTTGAAGGCAATATATGTGGAAATTCAGTGGTTAAGATTATTGTCATTTAAGGGCCTAAGTGCCAAGCATTTAAGTTTATGCACTATAAGATGATATGGTGTAGTTTTGTGTAAATTGTGTGTTAAGGTGTTGTGGTGAAAATTTGAGTGGTATTGGTCGTTTGATGGAGAAAAACCAAGTGTTAGGGTGTACTATATACTAGAGAACCCATGGCAAAATTTAAAGGAGAACTTAAGTGTTTAAGATATTCTAAGGAGATTTCATGACTAAGGAAGTACTAGGAAGTTTTAGAGGTTGTCTCGATGAAAAAGGGGTGAGTTTAAGGTGTTTAATGAGTTATAATGACTTAGGCATTACTATGAAGGATTTAGAAATCAAGAGAATGTATTTGAGTATTTAGGACTTAGGTAAATGTTGATAAAGGAAGCTAGGAAACCTTGGTAAGTTTGGTGTGATTAAGTGTGAAATTTTGAGATGATTTAGATAGAAACTAGAGTTTAGAATTTAAGGAAAACCTTGGAAAGCGCAAGAAAAGATGCTTGGGAGATGATGTTGTAGTAGTGAGGGAACATTATTGGCATAGTGGCTGTCATAGGTATGAAACACCACTTAGAAAACCAAGGAGAAAATATCATAAGTGTAGGAATTTTGGTATGAAGTGAGTAAGTGTTTAAGGAGATAGAAGAGTTTTGTGGGATGTTGTATGAGGGTGTAAATGTACCAAATGAAGTTAGAAGACATTATGGAGGTTTAGGAGGAGTTTGGTGAAAATTGGTTAAGTGTTTGAAGGCTTAGAAAATGAGTGTTTTGCCTTGTCCGAACATCCGTCCGGACATGGACGTTCGGACAGGCCCTGTTGCGTGAAAATTTTCAGAGTCTCGACTTGTGTCCGACCTTGGGAAGTCCGGACACAAGTTCGGACGTACCTGTTTCTACTTTGAGTTTTCCTCGACCCATGTCCGAACTTCCGAAGTCCGGACACATGTTCGGACATGCGTCTGTTTTCAGTTTTGAGTCTCGACTTGTGTCCGAACTTGGGAAGTCCGGACACAAGTTCGGACAGGCCACTGTATGGACCAAAAACCTTGTTTAAGGTTAGGAAATGATGGGGATAATTAAGTACGGTGTTATAAGATTATTAAGGACATGTTTGGTGGGTGTAATGGTCATTAAGTGGGAGAGTAAGTGTAATAGATAATGAGAAAATGATGCACTTAGGAGTCAAGTTAAAAACCATAAGGCTTAGTGAAAAACAAAGGGTAAAAGTTGATGTCTAGGAAGGTTAATAAATTCTATTGAGTTGGATTGAATAGTAACCGAAAACTGAATCAATGTTTTAGGCTTTGTGAATTGGGACTTGGAAGGAGATAAACCAAACGATCGTCGACGGTGAACGGTACAATCTTTCTTGTGACCTGCTTGCTAACGAGGTGTCCCTCGGCTTGTGTGTTATCTGTTTAATTGCTATGACTAAAACAAGATAAAGCATGCAACCGGTTATATTTATTCTCGTTGTGTTTGTGTTATCTTTACACTAACCCGCGAGACTTGAGATGGTTACTAACCAAGTTTAGTACTTACTGAGTTAAGAATAAGAGTTAAGTTTGATGGTTGTTGGTTAATGCCCGTTAAGGCTTAGCTAGCACATGGTGTTTAAGATGTCTACTAACTGGAACTTGAGTGAGGAAACCCGGGACCGATCTCCGGTCATGCATGCTAAGGAAAAAGGGGGACGGTATCTGAATCAGATCCGCCCTCCGCTTAAGGACTTGTCTTCGGACTTGTAGCCTAGGGCCGGTTGCCGGCTCAGCTACGCTGGACTCCCGTCCAGAGTAGGTGGCATTAAGATGGTGCGGTGGGATCACCTAAATCCCAGGTTCGAATTAAGCTACAACCAATCCCTTCCAGGAAAGGTTTGTATACTGAGATTAAGATTAAGATTAAGGTAAGGTAAGGAATGAGATTAAGGAAATGAGGACTAAGGAGGGGGTTACTAACCCACTTGATAAGGGAACGCTTGAGTCGTTCATTGTTTGTGAACTATATATGTTCATCTGTGGTTATTGTTATTGCACTTCATATTATGTTGTGTATGTAATCAATTTCCATGCTATCGACAATTAGTCGTCGTAGCCCCGTTAGCTTGGGGGCCATGAGAGGGTGTACCAGCATTCGTGCTGACCCCCTCGGGGGCTATTTTTACACTTGCAGGTAAGAGACCCATGAGGACGCACTACGAGAGTAGGAGCGGTTAGACTTAGGGTGGGATGTTTTTTTGAGTTCGGGTTGCGCCTGTGCACCCGACTGTTTATATTAAACTGATGTAAGTTTGAGATTATGTTTAAGATACTAGTACTCGGTTGGTTGTGGTATTGTGAATGTCGATGTTTTGAGTTGGATAAGTATTTTGGATAAGTATTGTAAACGTTAAAGCCGGTATATTCTAACGATCAGACCGTGGCAAGGTCCAGGTTTATTTATTTCCGCTGCGACGTATTCGATTAAGTGTTCAGTTTGCGATAACCACGATAGCTTTGGATGGGGTTATAAAAAGTGGTATCAGAGCGTAGTTACGCTCTGATCAAGAAATACCGGACATGAGTAACCACCGATTAGGATATAAGTTAAGGAATAAGTGATGGGTTAAGGGGTGTGAGAAGTTAGAGTGAGTAGAGTCAGATGACCACTAATAAGTGTGGATCGTCTTTATCGTCTACGGATGTTATAAATTCTAACCGAAACAGTGGTGAATACAATCTAATGTGAGTTATGCTTGTTCCGATGGCAGGACGTCCTAGGGGAAGTCGAGGTCTCGGCCAGGGTGAGGATACTTCAGGAATACCTGGAGGGCAGACGATCGCAGAGATCGTAGCTGCGGCATTAGGGCATATGGGCTATCAGCCTGGTGTGGTGCACCACCCCACTCCACCGCCTCAACCTAGGGAACCAAACTGGGTGAAAGTCTTGCAGATTTCGACCCGCGCACTTTAAGGGGGAGACCGATCCCGCCATGCTTGAGGCGTACATCTCCGAGCTGGAGACCGCCTTCGAGACCCTTGATGTCCCTGCTGGGATCAAGGTGCGTCTAGCTGCTTCTATCTGAAGGGCGGCAGGCGATTGGTGGAAGCTGGTGAGGGCCGAGCATGTGGCCAAACCAAGTTCGGGCTGGAGCAGTAAACGCCTTGCTGCGAGCCAAAGTACTACCCCGCCCATGTCCAGACGAAGAAGCGCTTACAGTTGGATGCGCTTAAGCAGACGGACAAGATGACAGTGGACGAGTATTACTCAGAGTTCACTGCCTTGCTCCGTCTTCTGCCAGGTCTTGGATATTCTGACCAGATCTTGGTGGACCGCTTCTATGGCGGGCTTAGCCATCGACTCCGCTACGGCATGGGGCCGACGAGTTACACTACCTTGCAGGTAATAAGAATGATTGAGATTTGAGTAAGTGATGAATAAGATTTAGATTATGAGAAATAAGTGTGACTAATACTATGGAAAAGCAGGAGTGCTATCATGCCGCTGCTAAGGTTGAGATTACCGTCCAGCTGAGGGACGAGGAGAATGCAAAGAGGAAGAGTGCTGGTAAGAGCTCAGAAAGTCAGGGGCAAGGAGGGTACAAGAAACAAAAGTACCCGCCTCAGGCCCAGAAAAATCAGAACCCAAAGGGGAAGAGAAAGAGAAAAGGCTCCGGAAGAGCCACTGAAGTTGACGTATGCTTATGC
>JAIOTZ010002512.1:0-16145 GCA_023374045.1 Limonium bicolor
GCGCTGTATGTTATCAAAGCACTCCAGGCTTTAGAGTCCTCCTGTTTGACAATTTCCATACATATCAAAACTACATATGAATAACTTCAAAAATGTCATTGATCATGATGTTGAAAGTTTTCAAGTAGGTATCTAAAAATTAACCTGTGTACATTTCCCCTTCTTCCACGGGCTGTTATCTGGTGATGCAATTCTGACATGACAGGATCAAGTGCAGGCTGTGATATTTCTAACCCTTCCTCCTTAACAATGGTGATGTAACTGCAACCAAGATCAACAAGGGACGGAATTTTTAAGTTAATTTTATTTTATTTTCACTTTCTAATTTCTTTTAGAATCAAACAATCATATTGCATATGTGTGATGAACTAAACATGCATATAATCACAGCCACAAGAAGGTATAGTAACGTACTTTCGAGGATCAAAATGCTCAATCCCAAGGTCTTCATCCCATAAGAAGATGTATTCATAATCTACAAGTATGTCCGGGTGCATAAACCTCTTTGCAAACCACCTGTGTGTGTGTGTGTTGTTGGTAACAGAAAGCAAAACAAGCTTAATTAATTAAGAGAAAGCAAAGATAAAAAAAAGCGTAGTAGTTTGTTTTACCATTTGGTTTGATTTGGTGCAGATATGTGGATGACCTTATCACTCCATCCACATTCCTTCCAGTCATCAACATTACCATCATAGTGGAAAAGCATTACCACAAAATCACTAGCTAGAAACTGTAGCACCACAAGTATTGTTAATTTGTGACTTTATTAGTATATATATATATATGTTATCAATTAATTAGTTTTGTTTACCTTTGTAACCATCGGATGCACGAGGTCCTTTAACTTAATTCCAACAGCAATTGCCAAAAGATTTTGTGAAGGTGGGCGTTTCTGGGTCAGGTATATATATATATCAGCAAATGATTTCAAACAACAAACTCTTTAAACAAAATTATACCAGCACAATTACATAAAGTTTTGATATTCTATTACCTACCTTGGGGTATCCCCAAAGTGGTCGCATTTCCAAGTTGGAGAACTTCTTGATAATACCTTCTGGCAGGGATTCGGTTCCACGAGGTCTGCACCTATTCTACAACCAAATAAACCAAAACCAAACCAAAACCAAAACCAAACCAAACCACAAACAAGAGTGTAATGTCACTGTTACATAAGCAAGCTACAAAGAACAAAGCATACATTATATAAAAACATGATCCAATATTATGTAAATTTACCTCGCATTTATCGGATGCTGTTGAAGTGACCCTTGTTGCTGGATCACTTTGTGGAATTGTTGCTGGATTTCTTTGAGGAATTGTATTATCTGGAAACTTTCCTGAGGTGGTTTCTGCAATCTTTGCTGGGAATGTTTCCCAGATCCTATTTGGAATGCTATCAGGAATCGTTGTGGCTATAAACCCAGATGATTTCTGCAACCCAATTGTGTAAATTTCAAAACATAAATCAGACCCATGTACGTAATTTACACAAAGCAAGCAATAAATCAGATAGACAACGCACAAAAACCAAACAAATAAGTTGATCTATCAAGTAATGATAAAATAAAGGAATGAATGAGTGAGTATTGATACCGCTTTCAAGCTGAGTGCCACCAACAGAGCTAAGAAGAAATAAAGAATGCAGATCACAGTAGCTGCTATAAACATGCTGCAGAAACATGATTTCTGACCACCTCCTTTGATCTCTGTTGATCCCTGCGAATACTGAGTTTTGTTCTTCATGTAATTAATTAGTAACGAAAATTGAATGTTGTGAAGAAGTATCTCTTTTTTTTTTATCTACCAAAATTAGAAAAATAGTACATTCGTACGAACACCCACAAAACAGAGCAGTTTGACACTATAAATCCAACTTCTCCCCACCCAATACCGAAACTTAAATAAAGAAGCCTGAAAATTAGAGAGAGGAAAGTGATTGGTAGGTCATGTATGGTTGAATATACTTTCATTAAATATTGAATTCAGAGAAATGAGTTGGGTATGGTATTGTTTAGTATCTGGATTGTAGTTATGATCAGAATTATGTACACCCATCTTGGTATTTATGTTAATCAAACTCTCTGAAAGGTTTTAGTTTGATGTGGAACAGATTAATAACATGCAGCACATAAGGAACGAAGTATGTGAAAATTAACAATCAAAAGATCAGATTACAGTTTATGATTCAGATAAGAATGAATCCTATTAATTACTTCAAAAAGTCTCATAAAATACCAGAATAAAAAGAGAACGCATAATATACTTTTTGAGTTGTTAATTGTGTGAAGCGAAAACAAAGAGAACACTGACTACGAGATTTACACACACATGCATTGAAGGGAACAAAAAACAGGGAAAAGGTTTCTTACGTTCCTTTGCAATGTCATCATCCTCCATGAAAGACACGAAAGAAAAGAGATCAGACGGGTTCGAAGATGTTGAGTGATCGATCAATTGCTTAATTTAGGGATTTTGTTGTTTAATTATCAGAAATAGATTGAGATTGGATTGAGTGAGTGAGTGAGAGATAGAGAGATTGAAAGGGTTGGAAGAAGGAGAGAGCAGAGAGTTTCCCGGCGAGTGCGAGGAGTGGAGAAACAAGTGCATCGCCAATAGAAACTGGAAGAAAGAAAAAACTAAACATTTGAATTCTTTTTCCGTTTCCACCCTTCCGCCTCCACCTTTTGTTTTGTTTTGTTTATATATTGTGCAATGCATGTCTTAAATAAATAATTTGACTGATGGAAAATATTAGAACAGGTGCGTTTATTCGGCAACATTTTCTCTACATTATGACATACAGTCTGAAATTAGTGAAAACGTGTATTATAAATATACAAAAAAAGCTGATTACTTTATATGGGAAGAACTTAGAATAAAGTTTGTGCGATTTAGCGGGCAGCGTACATTAAAATTTAGGGGTTCAAATTTTCTAATAATATATATAATATTAAAATGTTTTTAATATAAATAATAAATAGTTAAAGTAAAAATATTTACAACACGATTTAATGTTTATGATTCTAGCTAGATATTCTTCATAGAAATAATTAAAAATCTTTATATATGTGTACGGATGGTGTCAAACTTGCATCATATTACCACAGTCGGGGAATAGCTCACCAACTTGACTATCTTACTTCTAACAATTTTTTATATGTGTGAATTAAGAATATATGTTTTGTATGTATATATTAATTGTACTAAAACAACTAGTTAGTGGATGGTGGAAGAGTTTCACTATAACTACAACCGGTCTGAGCTACATCCGAATGTAGTCATCCACGCTACATATACTGACCTCGCAAGTAAAAAGAAAAAAAAATGGATTTAATTTTTTTCACAAAAAAAGTAAAACTGACACTGCTAAAGGTTAGTGCACAGAACGTAAAAGAAACCTTATACATGTGGTCATACAAACCTATACAAATGTTCATTAAAATATGTACATCCTCACGTAAAAACATGTACATCCTCGCATTAAAAACATACAGACTGGTCACATAAACCTGTATGAATCATTAAATATGTACATCCTTAGATTAAAACATGTACATATAAGTGAGAAAACTTGTACAGATGGACATACAAACATGTACAGATGTTCATTAAAACATATACATTCTGATAATTGAATATGTACATTCTCACATTTGAACATGTACATCGTCACATTAAAACATGTACATTCTCACATTAAAGTATAGAACAGCTTCCAAATATATTACCCTTGTAACACCCATATGGGTAATTGTCTAACAATCTAACTCTCAAACCATTCAGACTTGAAAACTAACCACTTTAGGCTCTTAATCCTCACTTGGGCTTAAAAGTGGAAGGCCTTGTTGTTGTAGTCTACCCATATGTATCCTTATAAACCATTCACATTACTACTCATATCCCGATGTGGGATGGGGGTATTACAACCCTTACCCCACACACCCTAAAACCCACCCTAGAAAGCTAAAAAACGTCGAAGGCATTTTTAGGGTTTGTAGTGGTGGGTTTAGGGTCCCTAAACCCGCTACCACAAACCCTAAAAACTTGTCGAGTTAGTTGCTACAATGTAAAGTATAGAACGACTTCCAAATAGATTATCCTACTCCTAAAACACCAAAACCCACCCTAGTAAAGCTAAAAAACGTCGAAGGCATTTTTAGGGTTTGTAGTGACGCGTTTAGGGTCCCTAAAACCGCTACCACAAACCCTAAAAACCCGTCGAGTTAGTTGCTACAATGTAAAGTATTGAACGACTTCCAAATAGATTATCCTACCCTCAAAACACCCCAAAACCCACCCTAGTAAAGCTAAAAAACGTCGAAGGCATTTTAGGGTTTGTAGTGGCGGGTTTAGGACCTTAAACCTGCTACCACAAACCCTAAAAACCTGTTGAGTTAGTTGCTACAATATAACGTACATAACAAATTCCAAATAGATATCCTAACCCCCAAAACACACCAAAACACCCCTAGAAAAGCTAAAAACATTGAAGACATTTTTAGGGTTTGCAGTGCCCGGGTTTAGGGTCTAACGACTTAAGCCCGCTACCACATACCCTAAAACCTGTCAAGTTACTTGTACAATATAAAGTACAGAACAATTCCAATATATTACCTTACCCCCCCCCCCCCCCCCCCAAAAAAAAAAAAAAACCCCAAAACCCACCATAGGAAATTAAAAACGTCGAAGACATTTTTAGGGTTTGTAGTGGTGAGTTTTGGCTTAAAATACACCATACAACAATAATAATACACTATGAAACAATAATGATTTTTATCTGTTCCGAAGTTTGTAATCGAATTCATCACTTATTACTTAATGAATCATAATACCAATTTTAATGAATCATAATACAAAATTAATTAATCATATTATCATTTTAATGTATCATCATATACATGTAAAAATAAATTTTTTAAAAAAATTGTCAAAACATATCCATGACTGGTCTTGCTTTGAAGAGCTTGAATTTAGATGAACAATGATATAATTTTTTTATTTTTGGACTTATATATTAAAAGTTATAACCATTTAAAGTTAATATAGTAAAAAAGCAGCACAGTCAGCAAAACAGTCCAGTCAACAGCTGACTGAGACTGCTACAAAAAAAATCACACTACGCTCCGCTCCGTGTCCCATTTCCACTTTCCAGTTTTCTAAATTACAAAACTACCCCAAATATAGCTGCCAATAGCTAGGGCGGCTGTAGCTAAGAAATTGCATATTTGAGTTGATACTTCGTGTGTTTCAGTCAGAAAAAGTGCTTTTAAATGATTTGCACAAAATTAGGATTTCATTATGAAACTTTGAATATAAACAATAACAAATATAAGTTCATAAATAATAATAAATTAATTCTTTAAAATGAAATTTAAAAGAATTCTAAATAAACACTAAGCAATAGAATTCATAGTTTTTGAATTAATAAGTTTTAATGTAATCTTTTTAATAACAACTTTTAAAAACTTTACTTGAGACTAAATTTCATGAGATACATTAATTATATATTGTTTTATTTAGTTTTTGTTGAAACATGCACATGTATATATAGTATTAATGGGCATAATATTGTTGATCTAACATGCCTCAAAAGATGCTTTTCATATTATGATTTATTTCCACTTACCGTAGTGAAAAGTGTCATAATAAACATATTGTCTTTCATAAATGTGAATTTCTATATAAATAAATTGATATGTTCATATGATATACTTAGAAAACTTTGTAGTAAACACAATATTAAAAAGTTTGCTAAAACTGTTCCAAATAATAGCAGTAAGTAGGATGAGTAGAAATAAAACATAGTATTTAATTTTATACGGTTCATTTGAATAAATAATCCCAATAAATAAATTAGATAATTAGATAATAGCTCACCAACTCAATTAATTCATTTTGATAATTATCAGTACGCTTCGATCAAATATATCCGCTGATGTTATTTTTTTAGACCCAATCTGTCTTGGGACGGTAGATGGTGCAGGCTGTCCGCACAAAAATTGTATGCGGCTGTGTTAGTTGGCATCTAGTCAGCAGTCCAGTCAACTGCTGACTGGGTTGTTTTTTTATTATATTAACTTTAAATTATTGTATCTTTTGAAATACAAGTCCAAAATGAAAAAAAAAAATTATATCATTGTTAATCTAAATTCAAGCTATTCAAAACAAGATCAAACATGGATATGTTTTGAGAACTTTAGAATTTTATATTAATTACATGTATATATCAATATATATCAATGAGACTATGATTCATAACATCTTTTTAGTGTATAATTAATATCACTTTTAATTGAATCATAATATCAAAATTAAGAATCATATCTTCATTAGTGTATCATAGCAAATATAAAGAATAAAATTTTTTACACAATAATACAACACAAATAATATTTGGTATGTATGAAAAATACATGATTCGCCATATAAGGTTTCAATACACCATATAATAATAATAATATACACTACAAAACATAATGATTCTATCGATTCGAATTACTATCTAATTCACCACTTATTAGTTAATGAATCATAATATCAATTTTAATGAATCATAATATTAAAATTAGTGAATCATATTTCATTTTGGTGTATCATTGTAAACATATAAAAATAAAAATTTCAAACAAAATGTAATAGAAAACAGTGTTTGGTATGTATGAAAATACATTATTCATCATATAAAGTTTAAATACACCATACAACAATAATAATACACTACAAAACAATAATGATTTTGTATCGGTTCCGAAGTTTGTAATCTATTTCACCATTTATTGCTTAATGAATCATAATATCAATTTTAATAAATCAAATACAAAATTAATGAATCATATTATCATTTTAGTGTATCATCATATATATGTAAAAATAATTTTTTTAAAAGTTGTCAAAACATATTCATGACTAGTCTTGTTTGAAGAGAGCTTGAATTTAGATGAACAATGATATAATTTTTTTTCATTTTGGACTTATATTAAAAGTTACAATTATTTAAAGTTAATATAATAAAAAGACAGCCCAGTCAGCAGAAGACAATCCAGTCAGCAGCTGACTGGGCTGACAAATGGACAAGACTGCACCATTGTGGGCACGGACAGCCCGCGGCGTCTAATTTGTGATCTGTCTTAGCTAAAGGTATTGACGCGCACACGTTTTTTTTAGATTTTTTTCCTTTTTTATCACAAAAATTTTAAATTGTTGTAATTTTTAATATATAATCCAAAATGAAAAAATTATATTATTGTTCACCTAAATTCAAGCTCTTCAAAACAAGATCGGTTATGGATATGTTTTGACAACTTTTTAAAAAAACTTTTTTACATGTATAGTGTACGTAACATAAAAAAAACTTGTACATATGGTCATACAAACATGTACAAATGTTCATTAAAACATATACATCCACACGTAAAACCATGTACATCCTCACATTAAAAACATACAAATGATCACATAAACGTGTACGAATCATTAAATATGTACATCATTAGATTAAAATTTGTACATATAAAGGATAAAACTTGTATAGATGGTCATACAAACATGTACAGATGTTCATTAAAAAACATGTACATTCTCACATTTGAACATGTACATCGCCACATTCAAACATGTACATTCTCACATTAAAATATGTACATACATTCTCAGAGTAAAAAATCATTTTATACATCTAAAAATAATTTTTTTCAAAGTTGTCAAAACATATCTATGACTAGTCTTGTTTTGAAGAACTTGAATTTAAGTGAACAATAATATAATTTTTTTTCATTTTGGACTTGTATTAAAAGTTACAACAATTTAAAGTTATTATGTTTTGGTCGGTCAGTCCATGCTCTCTCTCATCTTTTCTGTTTTAAATTGACTAAAATACCTTTGTATGTAGCTAGGATGGCCACATCCAGGTGTAGATAAGAATTTACGTTCTTAGTATATGCATGATATTTTACTGTTTATCATAAGTGGAGCTGTTGTGTAAAGTGTGTTTTTTGGGATAATGTTTTTTTTCTTTGGCATTTTTATGATATATTTAATATTATAGTTACAATATTTTTAGGTGGTCTTAATTTGAATTATGTGTGGATCTTACGTTCTTTTCTAACAACAACTAAAATAATAGTCTTTTGCCTTCTTTCCGTGATTGTATTTAAAAAATCAGCCACAAAACCTATGCTGCGAGACCCGGCACCGACAGTGTACAGTCTTGTCCATTAGGCAGTCCAGTTAGTAGCTGACTGGATTGTTTTGCTGACTGGATTGCTTTTTATTATATTAACTTTAAATGGTTGTAACTTTTAATATATAAGTCTAAAATGAAAAAAAGTTATATCATTGTTCACCTAAATTCAAGCTCTTCAAAACAACACCAGTCATGGACTTGTTTTGGCAACTTTAAAATAAATATTTTTACATGTATACGATGATACACTAAAATGATAATATGATTCATTAATTTTGTATTATGATTAATTAAAATTGATATTATGATTCATTAAGTAATAAGTGATGAATTAGATTACAAACTTCGGAACCGATAAAAAATCATTACTGTTTTGTAGTCTATTATTATTGTCGTATGGTGAATTTTAAATCTTATATGATGAATCATGTATTTTTCATACATACCAAATATTGTTTTGTGCTTTATTTTGTTTGAAATTTTTATTATTATATGTTTACGATGATACACTAAAATGAAGATATGATTCACTAATTTTGATATTATGATTCATTAAAATTGATATTATGATTCATTAACTATAAGTGGTAAATTAGATCATAAACTTTGGAACCGATAAAATTATTATTGTTTTGTAGTGTATTATTATTGTCGCATGGTGTATTTTAAAGCTTATATGGCGAATCACGCTTTTCATACATACCAAATATTATTTTGTGTTGTATTATGTGTAAAAAATTGTATTCTTCTTATGTTTGTGATGATCACTAAAATGAAGATATGTTCATTAATTTTGATATTATGATTCATTAAAAGTGATATTATGATACACTAAAATAATGGTATGAATCATAAGTCTCATTGATATATATGGATATATACATGTAATTAATATAAAATTTTAAAGTTCTCAAAAAATATCCAAGTCTAGTCTTGTTTTGAAGAGCTTGAATTTAGATGAATAATGATATATATTTTTTTACATTTTGGACTTATATTTTAAAAGATACAATAATTTAAATTTAATATAATAAAAAACAACCCAGTCAGCAGCTGACTAGACTGCACAGAAATTGTACACGGGCAGCCTGCACCATCTCCCAAGGCCAAAGACTCCATAAAAAATAATATTTTAGGAAAACACATTCTTGACACATGTAGGTTCAGATATTTGTAAAATTAGAGAAAAATTATAATTTTTAGAAAATAGAGAATAATTATAATTGATTGATCTACAATTTACAAACATTATATTTCAGTAAAACACATTCTTCGCTCACGTAGAGATACATAATAATTAACATTTTTCAATTATAATATTTAACCATGAGATGTTTGACTAACTGCATTGGGCAACGATTATTTTATCCACTTTTTAATAAAGTTATAAGTATATTAAACCAATTAATGATGCGTTAGCATTCTTTTCAATACAATACCAATGACATCAAAAAATCATTCAATATCACCATGAGTTTCTACTAGGGTCAACTGAATGCGATGAGCAAATCAATTAATGCAGCACACAAATTTAGAATCGTTCATAATTAGCAGACGTGCGATGGTGCGAATGGTCCGCGTAGAATTTAAGTGCGGCTGGATGAGCTGGCACCCAGTCAGCAGTCCAGTAAGCTGCTGACTGGGTTGCTTTTTATTGTATTAGGTTTAAATTATTGTATCTTTTAAAATATAAGTCCAAAATGTAAAAAAAGTATACTATTGTTAATCTAAATTCAAGCTCTTCAAAATAAGATCAAACATGGATATGGTTTGAGAACTTTAAAAATTTATATTAGTTACATGTATATATCTATATATATATATATCAATGAGGCTTATGATTCATAACATCATTTTAATGTATCATAATACCACTTTTAATGAACCATAATATCAAAATTAATGAATCATATCTTCATTTTAGTGTATCATCGTAAACCTATAAGAATAAAATTTTTCACACAATAATACAACACAAAATAATATTTGATATGTTTGAAAAATATGCGATTCGCCATATGAGGTTTAAAAATACACCATACAACAATAATAATACACTACAAAACAATAATAATTTTTATCGGTACCGAAGTTTATTATCTAATTCACCACTTATTAGTAGATGAATCATAATATCAATTTTAATGAATCATAATATCAAAATTAATGAATCATATCTTCATTTTAGTGTATCATCGCAAACATATAAAAATAAAGATATAAAAACTATTTGGTATGTATGAAAAATACATGATCACCATATAAGATTTAAAATACACCATATAACAATAATAATACACTACAAACGATAATGATTTTTCATTTCCAGTATTTGTAATCTAATTCGCCACTTATCAATTAATGAATGATAATATCAATTTTAATGAATCATAATATCAAAATTAATGAATCATATTATCATTTTTTTTTTAAATTTTTAAGCAAGCTATGGAAGAGTGAGAAGCTCTCCCTTCTCTCTAGTGTTCTCTCTGCATCTACCATGGGTAGAGGACGCAAAGCAAAGGTTGTTGTGCCAATGCTTGGATCTCAAGTGAATGTTACGCCGGTTCAGCCTATTCCAGTAGTCGCGTCGGGAGCACCGAAGAAGGCGCTCAACTTTGGCTCTAAGGAGAAGGATGTGGTGGAGGTTTCTGTTGTCGATGGGGATCTAGCTGCGGATGCGAATGTTTTCGCGAATCAACATCAACAGGGGGAGAAATCTGGTGCGGACGGTTTGACGAAATTTCCGCAAGCTAAGAAATCTTGGAGCGATGTCGTGGCGAACAATAGGGATCATGAGAACTGCCTGAGATTGGAGGATTTCCCTGAGGACGATTCGCCGATCCTGAAGTTCACGAAGGAGGAGGTAAGGGATGAGTGCAAGTTTTGGGAAAATTCCTTGGTTGGGGCTTGTTAGGGATTCGGAGTTCATTTTCTGCGATGGAGAATTTTGTCCAACTTCGGTGGGGGAAAATCGCTCTACCTAAAATCTTCATGAATGATGCGGGTGTCTTCATATTTCGGTTTGAAAAGCAGGAAGATATGCTGAAGGTGCTTGAAGCGGGGCCATGGTTTGTTAGAGGTAACCTACCTCTTGTTCTGAGAGAATGGACACCGGGTTGTAAGTTGGATCTTACGAATCTGATGTCGATCCCCGTCTGGATTAAGCTGCCCAATTTGGATCTCCAATTTTGGTCTCCTCGTATGTTAGGGCGTTGCGAGTAAGCTGGGTAGACCGATTTTGGCAGATAAACTGACTACGTTGAAAGAGAAGATTGGATTTGCTAGGGTTTTGGTGGAGATTAATGCTAGGGCGCGGCCTAAGGATGAAATCGTTCTGGAAAATGGGAGGGTGAAAGATTTGTCCAGAGGGTTATATATGAATGGCGACCTTGGTACTGTGAGGACTGTAGATGTTTTGGGCACTCATCTACCCATTGTAAGAAGAAGAACGTGAATGTTAACAATATGGAGAAAGGGGGTGATATGGCAGTAGGGGTTGATCAGATTCAAAAAGGTGGTAACGATGTTGGGGCTCAAGCTATTGCTTCTACTTCTGAGCAAGAGGTCATAGTTGGGCATCAAGTGAGATCTGAGATGGGCATGGAGCATGCCAGCAAGGGGAATGGACTGTTGTGGGTGCTAAGAAAGGAGGTCGTCAGAGAATGGCGAGTGCTCTGGGAAAGGAGGTTGTAGTGGTTGAGAGTGGTTCTTTACCTAATGGGTAAGTGCCAAATAGCATCTTGGAATATTAGAGGGTTGAATTCCCTCAATAAGAGAGTAGCGGTAGAGAAGTTTATGTCTGAAAATAAGGTGAGTCTCATGGCTATTTTAGAGACTCGTACCAGGAATAAGGGTTTTAATAAGATTGAAGGGTGGGTTAACAAGAAGTGGAGGTGGGTTTCTAATATAGATATGGACAAGAATTGTCGGGTTTTAGTAGTGTGGGATTATAATCTGGAATGTGCAGTGTTTGGTAGTCACTAATCAACTTATTCACTGTGTGGTTGAATCTGTGAATAAGGAGTTGTGCTTCTGTTTCACTGCTGTGTATGCTGCTAACCAGAGTTCGAGCAGGGAGGAACTTTGGGAGGATCTCAGAAATATTAAGCTGTCTGTTCAGGGCCCATGGATTATAATGGGTGATTTTAACTGCTTGCTTAAGGATGATGAAAAGGTTAGTTGCTCTTCCTCTGTTGCTGAAGTTGATGACTGTTTTGCTCAGTGTGTGGAAGATTTGGATATTCATGATTTGAAGTTCTCAGGGGCGTTTTTTACTTGGTCGAATAAGCATACCAGTGATTTGAATTCGAGAATCTATTGTAAGTTGGATAGAGTCATGGTGAATGATGGGTGGATTAGTTCCTTTGTTGACTCTTGTGCTGTTTTTTGTCCTCCTGATATCTCTGACCATTCTCCGGCTTTGGTTATGTTGGATAATGAGTGTATTAGGAAGCCAAATATGTTCAGATTCAGAAACATTTGGGCCACGGATGATGGATATAATGAGTTGGTTAAAACTTGTTGGCAACAGGAGGTCAAAGGTTGCCCAATGTTTAGAGTGGTGCAGAGAATGAAATCTGTTAAAGCAAAACTTAAAAGTCTGAATAAGGATAAATTCAGTCATTTAAGGGATAGGGTGGATTTGAGTAGAGAAAAGCTACATGGAGTGCAGAGGCAGATTCAAAGTAACCCATTTGATAAGTCTCTGATTGAGGAAGAGAACAAGATTATCCAGGAGCATAATCTTAATACTAGTCTGTTGTACACCCAGATTGCTCAGCAAGCGAAGTGTGATTGGGTACAAATGGGGGATGAATCTAGTGCTTTCTTCCACAGAATTATGAATGCTAAGAGGAATTCTTCCAGAATCCAGGTTTTGTTTAATGATCAGGGGCTGAAACTTACACGGGAGAAGGACATTGCTGATCATATTGTTCAGTTTTTCAAAAGTCTGCTGGGTGAGAAGATGCAGAATAGGAAAGTGTGCTGTAATGGTATTTTCTCAAGTGGGAATAAGGTTACAGAGGAGGCTAATAGAAATCTCATTTGCCCGGTTCAGGACAAGGAGATTTGGGAGGCTTTGAGTTCCATTAAGAGCACCAAGGCTCCTGGCCCGGATGGGTTCAATTCTCTGTTCTTTAAATCTAGTTGGCATATTTTGGGTGATGATGTCAAGAAGGCAGTGAAGTGCTTTTTTGAGAAGGGTAAGATGCTGAGGCAGATTAATGCCACTATGATATCCCTGGTCCCCAAAGTTTCTAACCCCACTGTTGTGAAAGATTTAAGGCCCATTGCTTGCTGCAATGTCATTTACAAGTTGATCTCGAAGGTGATTGCTGCCAGGTTGAAAGAGGTACTGCCTGATATTGAATGATTGCCAAGGGGCTTTTGTGTCAGGCAGAAGTTTAGCTCATAATGTGCTTCTCAGTCAAGAGATAGTTCAGGGGTATAGGAGAAAGAATATATCTCCTAGGTGTGCCTTTAAAGTTGACATCCACAAGGCGTATGATAGTGTCAGCTGGGAATTTTGAGGAAGTCCTCCAGGGATTTGGGTTTCATGAAGTTTTCGTCAGATGGGTTATGGTCTGTGTCTCTACCCCTTACTACTCTTTTCTGATTAATGGTCAGAGTTTTGGGTTTTTTAAGGGAGAGAGGGGACTTAGGCAGGGAGATCCCCTCTCACCTCTGCTATTTGTGCTGTGCATGGAGTATTTGAGTAGGTTACTTTCCTCTGTTCAATCTGATCCAGACTTTAATTTTCATCCAAAGTGTTATAAAATTGGTCTGAATCATCTCTGTTTCGCGGATGATCTGCTCATTTTTTGTAGAGGAGATGTGGGCTCTATCAGAATTATTAAGAAAATGTTGGATGAGTTCTCTCTCACTTCTGGTTTATTAGTGAGTAATCAGAAGTGCAAAGTGTTTTTTGGTGGGGTGAGTGAGGATGTCAAAAAGGAGATTCTAAATGTGTTGAATTTCGAGGAAGGCTGTCTCCCTGTGAGATACCTTGGTGTTCCCTTGTCTGCTCAAAAGCTTAAATGTGAGGATTATTTGCCTCTGATTAGTAAAATTACAGCTAGGATATCTCATTGGGCAGCTAGATGTCTGAGCTACGCTGGTAGACTTCAATTGGTGCAAAGCACTCTAATTAGTCTGCAAAGATTTTGGTCAAATGTTTTTCTGTTTCCAAAGTCTGTCATCCAACTAATTGAAAGGAAATGTAGGAGATTCCTATGGTGTGGTAATGAGGATGGTAGGAGAGCACCAGTTGCCTGGGAAAATGTGTATAAACCAAAGGAGAATGGTGGCTTAGGCATTAAAGAAATCCTGTCATGGAATAAGGCAGCAATTTTCTGCATTTTGTTGAAGTTGAGTTTGGTGGGCAGCTGCTGTTCTGCTTTGGGAAGATGGTGTTCGGTTTACATTCTGAAGAATGAGAGTATTTGGTCTGTCAACTTGAAGGGGAGTCATGCGTATTGGTGGAGAAGTTGTCTTCTGCTCAGGGATGAAATTGTTAACAGGAACATGGTGGAGCATGTACAGGATATTATCAGTAATGATAAGTTTGCTGTTAATGATTTATATAGCATATTTCATCCTGAGCAGCCCAATGGTGAGTGGAAACAAATTATTTGGAATAGTTATTGCACACCCCACTCATCTTTTATCTGGTGGCTTGCTTGCCACAATAGATTGGCCAGTAAGGATAGAATTATGAGTTGGAACAGGAATGTGAATGCGCAGTGTGTTTTCTGTGGGCAGGATGAGTCTCGAAACCATCTGTTTTTTGAGTGCAGATTTAGCATGATGGTTTTTCAGAGTGTTCTGCATCAGTGGTTGTTGTGCAAGCTTCCGGTGGATTTCTCTACATGTATGTACTGTCTTTGGAAGTCTAGGAACAAGACTTCGCTGATGTTCAAGTTGAGATCGTCGGCTGTTAGTAGTGTTATCTACTACATTTGGAAGGCCAGGAATGAAGCTGTGTTCCGAAACATTTCCCCTGATTACTCTCGTTGTATAGCTGATATTAAAAGTGAGCTTAAACTTAGATGGAGTAAGTTCAAGCTTCCTGTTAATAGGAAAGTAGTTAGAGCTCTGCGTGCTTTTGGTTTGCTTGAGCTATTGGTGGGTAAAAAGGAGTGAGATATAGACGCTGCAGTCTGTTGCAGTTGGGTTTTGTGTACATGTAAATATTTTAGTTCCTTTAATACAGCTTATCTTTCTTCAAAAAAAAAAATTTTTTTAAAAGTTGTCAAAACATATCCATGATTGGTCTTGTTTTGAAGAGCTTGAATTTAGATGAACAATGATATAATTTTTTTTTTCATTTTGGACTTATATATTAAAAGTTACAACCATTTAAAGTTAATATAATAAAAAGACAGCCTAGTCAGCAAAAATATCCAGTCAGCAGCTGACTGGGCTGCCAAGCACAGTGCAACCGGTCCGTTTCGTCGAATTTGCCCATAATTAGTCTTCAAGTCATTTAAATACCCTTGCATAGCTACATCAGTATGTGATGATCATTTTGCGGCAACAAAAAAAATAGTTTTTTAATGATCGCTTGTCTCAAAACAAGATCCATCAACATGAGCATAGGTTGCAGCTCATCCAAAAGAAGCATATCCCTCATAACTTAGCTTCCCCCTACCATTAATATAGTCTATAAGAGATTTACCATTGGTCAACATTCAAATTTCCCTATGTCCTATTCTTGCTGCACATTGCAAGCCCATTTGCACAAGTTGCGGATGATTCACACCACTTCCCCCTTTGACTACTGCAGCCAAAATGCTATTGTTTGCCCGCTGACAAACAACACCCACCTCATATCGGGCATCTCCATCATTACCATTGTCGACAAAAAACACGAAGCATGTGTTGCGGAGTCGTGGCTAAATCCATCTGACCATCTTCACCACACGATCTTCGCTTCCAAGCAAGCCAAAAGCTTTCA
>JAIOTZ010002513.1:0-16133 GCA_023374045.1 Limonium bicolor
TCGGTATGAGGGGGTCCATCTAAATATGGTCTGACTAAAAAGCCTAGATCCTAGAAAATGCCATTCTGTGGAGGGTGAAAACCCGTTATTCTGGCATCCCTCAAATACTTACTCTATCGTCCGTCTTTCCCAGAGAGCTTAAGGAGAATGCTAGTGAGCACCACACCCGCTCTCAATAGGCTCCACACGGACTTATGCCTCTATAAGGCGGAATTGACTAGAGTCGCCACCTAGTTTGACCTAAGATACTAGGAAGGAAGGGAATGAGGGTTCTAAGAACCGTTAATTGACTCTGAGATTGTTGCCTATGGATAGGACTTATCTGGTCGCGTCAGAGATTCTATCGTGGGTTCGTACTGGGTTACACCCCTTAGAAGTGGCAACGACCACGACTTCGGATTGGTGCCCGAGGAAACCTCGGTCTCCAATTGTCGGGATTGCCCTCTTTCAAAACCTTTTAGAGAGATTCATTTAAAAGCCAAGGGATAGGATTAGGACGGGAAGAGAGGAAAAAAGTGGATGAGGCGAGCTTTCTGCCAAGCTAATGCCAAATGAGAATTGAGTTATGAGTTGCTTAAATGCAGAGTGGAATATCTGAGAGATGTATAGAGATTGAGCGGATGAAGAAGACCTAAAGTCTGAAGGTTTAAGGGTTCCACATGAGTTGGAAGAGATTTGAATGCTTTGAGAAGTGTTAGTAACCACCTTAGAGTGGGAAAGGGTTTTTTTGTTTGGAATGGGGTCGCACCCTAGATGGGCTGCCTACGTACTCAATTCCTTATCGAGATCAGACCTTACGTAGTTCAGTATTTTGGGTTTGAGAATTTTGATGTTTGTGGAGCTTGAGGATATTTGTAGTGTTTGAGATTTAGAAGGATTCGAAGTTTCAAGAAGTTTCGGGTTTTGGGAGGTTAGAGTCTGTGAGACGCCCAGGTCTGTGAGACATTGAAATCTCAGAATGATTGAGTCTGTGAGACGCTCGGGTCTGTGAGACATTCGAGTTCGTGAGATGTTCGAGTCTATGAGACGCTCGGGCCTGTGAGACTTTGGAAGTTTGAATGAAGTTGGAATTTGTAAGAGGATTTGAGTTTAATGCGAGTCGGAGTTTGAATGATGATTTGGGTATGAAGTGATTTGGAGTTTTGAAGATTTTTTTTTGAGTGTGTGAGGCAATTGGTATTTGCATAGAGATCCCGAGTTTTTTTTTTAAGTTTGAGGTTTGAAAGCGATTGAGGAAAATCATTTTATTGTAAAAGGGCGGATAATCCCGAGGGATTACCCTATGTACCCCCTCGAACACGACACTTAATTGATGGTAAGTGCCGAGGCTCGAAAGATGGGGCAATGTATTTATGTCGAAAACTAAGGTTTAGAGAGAAACACCATAAATGAGATGCCCTTAGTCAAACCCAAATAACGTCTCTAACTCCCGGGTTTTAAAACGTTGAAACTGAAAATATTGAAATCGAGTGGAAGGGAGTTAGACGATTCTGAAATCCCGGCTGCAACTAGGAAGGTCGTTACTTCCCTAGCACCCCGCCTTGTAAAAATCTAGGCTGCACTTAGGGGAGGTTTGTCACCCTAATGCCCCGCCTAAAGATATCCAGACTGCGACAAGGGGGGTTACGACCCCAGTGCCCTGCCTCGGATTTTTATTTTAGAAGAGAGACAAGTGATGTCTAACTGGGAAGAAAACGTACTTTTAAGGTGTTAGACATCCCATGTTCCCCAAAAACGGTTTAGTTTTGAGTTTGAAAACCGAGTTAGAAGATCTTTGAAGTTGTTCGACATTTTCAATGAAGAAACACTGATTTTGAGAAATGTTTTAGGAGAAAACTTTCTGTATATGTGAGAAGAACTTTCTGCATTTGAGGAGTTTTCTATGATGTGAGAAGAGTTTTTCCTTTAAAATTCCACAAAATGATTTCTTTTGAAAACTTGATGAAGTTTGAATAAAATGATTGTTTGAAAATTTGAGAAAAGAGATTTTCAGGATTTTTGAATTAAAGCTGAATAATGAAGAATGTTTTTTGGATTTTTGGAGTTTGAATGATATTTACAAGTTGAGTGTGAGTTGGATGAATTGACTTCTGGATTTGAATTGTATGGAATTGGGTTTGAATTGAACTGAGCTGAATAAATTGGGTTTGAATTGATTGAATTGAATCGGGCTTGGAAAACGGGCCAGGTCAAAGTTGGGTCAAGGTCAAAATCTGGGTCAAAGTCAGCATTTGGGTCAAGGTCAACATTTGGGTCAAGGTCAACATTTGGGTCAAACTGGGGGGTATGGGCCATAGGGGGTTTGGGCCCGAATTTGGTTTGGGTCAAACTGGGCTTGGACCGAAATGGGTTGAAAATTGGGAATGGGCTTTGCTTGAAGTCTGGCCGAAATTGGGCTTTGCTTGAAGTCTGGCCGAAATTGGGCCTTGTTTGAAATTGGGTTGAAGATTGGGCCGTGCCTGGAGTTGGGTTGAAAATTGGGCCGTGCCTGGAGTTGGGTTGAAAATTGGGCCGTGCCTGGAGTTGGGTTGACTTGGGCTTTGGGCCGTGGACTTGGGCTTTGGGCCGTGGACTTGGTCTTTGGGCCGTGGTTTGGGCTTTGGGCCGTGGTTTGGACTTTGGGCCGTGGTTTGGACTTTGGGCCGGATCTGGTTTGGGCCGGGTTATTTAAGGGATGGGCCGAGTTTTGATATTAGGCCATTTTTAGATATTAGGCCGAGCTGAGGTTGGGCCGGCTTTGGATATTTGGGCCAGACTTGGTAGGGTGGTTTTGAAAGTAGATTTCCAAAATGGGCTGATTACAAAATTTGTTTGAAATTATTGCACTGGAGCTAGTGGGCTTAAGTCATGCCTGAATGAAAATTATTTGGATTTACAATTGAATTGGATTTTATTGATTGTATATTTTACTCTGAATTAGGGGATGATTTGGAAAGTTTTAAGGAAAATGGGTATTCCTCACATGGACCGTGTCTAGGACCCGTATGCATTGAGGACACCCCGAACCTAAAGCTTTTCTACAAAAGGGATGACCTATGGGCTAACTAGGGCTTCCTATGTCCTTGGGCCTCTACATTGGGCTGGGCCCAATAATCACCAAGCTAAACTATACAATATGAACATATAATGATGATAGTCATGAATTTGAAACCAAAAATAAACCATGTAAACATAACGTGAGCTTAAATGACACAGATGAGTATGTACAATGATTCCTAAAGTGTGGGTTACTAAATAAATTATTCTAAACCTTTTCTAAAAGAAAAAAAATGTTGGTCAACCAATGTCAAAGAGATCGAGGTAACAGTAGTGAATGCGGACGTACAATGCAAAGGTAAATCGGAAAGCAATCGTGATAAAACGAATGAATTTGACCACAAAGCAAATAAGGGCTGGAGTCGAAGCTATTTGCAAATTTCAGTCACGAGATGTTATTTCCAAGAATGCTTGAGAAACGAGATTATGCACTAAAGCCTAAAAGTCTCACACAAATTTATCCTCATGGTCGACATATCTCATGTACGGAATTAACACATTTAATTGTACAGGTCAGGAAGACACCAGGTTAGACCGAAAATAAACATCTTTCAGAGCCAAGAATTATCAGAGGTAGATACCGCTAGTCCAATACGCTAAATTGGGAGTTATAACTTGAATCCAAAGTTCTAATCAATTAGTCCTTCCTCACTTCTTTTGTTTTGAATTTCAAACAGGTTGTCGGATTAAGCCACTCTTAGCCACATAAACAAGGGGAGAAAACAATAGAACTTAAGCGTCTACCTCAATTAAACCTTAGCAAAACACACACGATTCCAATGCCAGCAAGAGATACGAAAGTATGATAAATCAGTAATGCAAGGATAAATCTTCTCTGAACACGTCAACAGTGGAGATACAAACATATATCCAATGATAGGCATAGAGCAATTTAGCATTTGAAACAAAAACTAGATAGAGATTTTCTAGTGAGGAATTTAGCTGGTAGCGTTCTTTATGAAGAGATATGAAGCACCAAAGTCTGCCACCTTAGCTCGCCCATCAAGTCCATGATCAACCAGACCGCAAGCATGCTTCAACTAAAACTCCAAAGAGATACCTCAGCCAAGAAACAAAAATATAAGATCAGCTATGTGAACCCAACATTGAACACAATACAGAAATCGAATAAGTTGTGTATTAAAGAGAAACGTTCCAACCCAAGCGCTTTGAGACAGAAAATCGAGCCAGAAGATTGAGAAAACAAATGCTCGCGACAGTGAATTTAAACAACGCTAAGCAAAACATATTTACCCTGACAGATACGCAGACAATTGAGTGAATTAATTCCCTGTCAAGAAATAAAACTAAGCAACACAACTTGGGTGAAGCAACGAGAACCCAGGCCAGAATATGGCGAACATGATGCGACTGAGAGCATCCACTAAATAGCAGCAAATCCATGAAATAGATCCGAAGGAGTATAAGAGCTTAAATCGACATTAATGATGCACCGTTTACATGATATTTACCAGATAGATGATAGGATTTCATAGCTAAAAAAAAACCCATATCAGAACCATCTCTGCGATATTATACGTGGATAACATATATAATGAAAGGATAGCAAAGATAAGCCACCGATATTCTTGTCTCACTCTTTCATATGAATACAAAAACAAAACTGGTAGCCATTGCCGTACCAAGATTACTGAAACGAAAGTGAGAACAAAACTGGAGTTCGAAATCGATTCTAAATGCTTCAAACAGAAAGCAAAAGAACCTTGAACAGAAACGGACAGACAAACGATTTCTTGCAATCTTTGAACCCATAGACCCATGTCGAAGTCCGGTATTCGTGGTAGCGCATTCATACAATTAATAGAGGTACAACAGGGAATTTTCGACTTTGTGTATGAGTTCTATGGAAAACAGCGACTAACAGGCTCAGCATTAAATGAATTCCAACAAAATCGCTTGCGCAGGGAACCATCTCCCTGGGTCGGGTTTGTCAATAGGTCGAAAACAAAAGAACCAGCAAATGCAAGGAACAACAGCTTTGAAGGATCTCTAATTCTCTATGATCGACTATACAAAAAAAGGGAAGAAAAGGGGCTACGAAACTATATACTCCTGACAATATCATCCGTTCAAACATCCATTTCTATCCTCAGCCATTTAGTAACCAAACATGCAAATGTTTGCAAAAATGAAACAAGACAGAGGAGTAGGTTTTTTTTTTAGACTAAATTACTCAGAACCCCCTTCAGGTATGGGTATAATACAGTTAACCCCCTTGTGTTTATCATAATTATTGGTAACCACCCTGAGGTTACAGTATCTCTGACTATGAGCCCGAACTATAATTTTTTTTATCAAAACGTTAACTATATGTTGACCCATCAGCTTAATCACATTATTAATGCTAGCCTCGACAACAAAACTACTTAATCAACATCGTTTAAGTCTCCCTCATCCCAATTTGGATGCATTTCGAGGTAGGGTTGACATTGTTTAGACAATAAGAATGCTGATTAAGCAGTGTTTTTTGTCCAGCATGTCATTAATAATGTGATTAAGCTAATGGGTCAACATATAGTTAACGTTTGATAAAAAAATTATAGTTCGGGGCTCATAGTCAGAGATACTGTAACCTCAGGGTGGTTACCAATAATTATGATAAACACAAGGGGGTTAACTGTATTATGCCCATACCTGAAGGGGGTTCCGAGTAATTTACTCTTTTTTTTATTATTTTTTGCAGGAACTAGAGTCGCGCGAAATGGAAGTTCGACGCTCTAGCTCCGGAGTTTGCTCGCGGTAAAAAGAAAATGAAGATGAGAAGAAATAACTCTTCCTTCGGAAATCAGTTCCGATAGAGTCATGTTTAGACTTCGCCATCACAGGTTTGGTTCCTCTGGCGAGAAGATGCGAGCCATCGAGTTCAGAAGAAAGAAGTTGGAGAATGAAAACAGAGTTTGAAATCGAGATTTTCCCTGAGAGAATAGTGGGGAATAACCGAGGCGAGATAAAATCGAAACAAAGGAAGATCAGATGTAGGGAATGAAGGTTTGAAGAGAAGGTGGTGGTTCCCGGCAAAGGAGGAGGTGGGTTTGATTTCTGATGGGTGCAAAGAAGGCGATGGTGTTGGCGGGTTGTTCTTCCGCCGAAAAAACGACTAGACGGGGGTAATAGGAGTTTGAAGGACGTAAAAAGAAAAGAGCATGTTGTCGGCAATGTTGAAGGCTTGTCGAAGGTCGAGGTCGATCGTGGCTACCGGGTGTTCTAGAGCTTCGTTTGAAGATCGAGAGGAAGAAGAAAGGAGTATTGGGAAGGAGTAGTTTAGTCTCGTTTTGGTTTCTGGAGATAAAAGGATGATCGACCAAGATATGAGAAGGTAGCGGCGGTTGCATGTGAAGAGAATAATACGGGAATGTCTTGACCACTGTAAGGTTTTTTTGTTCTTCTTTTATAAGCAGTAGACTAGGGTTTCTAATGGAGAAAGACTAATTGGCATTTTTACTGGGCTAGTTAAATCAAATGGGTTTTATTGAGATTGTTGGGCTGCAAAAATCGGACCCAATGGAGGACGGGCCGCATCTGGTTGGTCTGTTGGTCGAGAAAAGAATAAAATTGAGGTTATGTTGTTCCCGAGTATTGAACCCAGGGCTTTTGCATACTTCCCATAGAGACAGACCAGTTGTGCTACCGCATCACTTAGTATAAGTGTGGAGAAAATAGGCATAAATCTGTGATTTGAGCTGAAATAAAATAAGAGAACTCTCTGTTTCCATCAAGATTCGAACTTGGGACCAATAGCTCTCTCAGTAAACACAATGACCAATCATACTAATGCATAATTCAATATACAAATGAGAGAAAATAATACAAGAGCTCTAACTTCAACTGGATAACTCCTCTAAAAATGCTACGAGTTTAAAAGAAAGTATACAAGGAAAAAGAGAAGACTAATCTAATGACACGAAATTATAGAATGTAAAATAATAATAAGTAAATAAAACAAGATGAACGGGTTTAAAACCGGATTATTGTTTGAAAATTCATTTTTTTGGAAAATCGTGTTTTTATGAAATGCTTTGAAAAAGGTTATAAAATGACGGTTTCGTTATGGCACGCACGCTAATATGTTTTGAAAAAGAAAGGCGACAACCCCTCTTATTATTTCGAAATTTACTTTATGGGGTGAGAATTTTCGGTGTCTACAGAAGGCAGCTTTCATATGCTTTGTGGTGGGTTTCTAAAGGAATTGGCTTAGGAATTGAACCGCGTAACATATGTCGGGCCTGGTGTTGGTAAGGAAGTTCAACTTACCTACAAGGCACCTATACGTTGTGGGGTTTGTGAGTTTGGAACCACTATCTTCATTAAGTTTTAAATTGACTGGGAGAGGAGAGACTGAGGGCTTAATGCTTTGAGCATCAAAGTCATGAAGAATTTGGTTTATGTAACGTTGTTGTGACATGATCATGCCATTGTTAGTTTCTAAGAATTCCATCCCAAGAAAAAAATTTAATCTTCCAAGATCTTTGATTTTAAATTCCTTGTTGAGTTGTTTTTTGAGAAATTTTACTTCGCTGGTGTCATTTCCAACTACTAGGATATCATCGACGTATACACCCAACAAGGTAATGCTGTTTTTCTCTCTTTTTATAAACAAGGAGTGGTCATTTTGTGAATGGTGGAATCCTAATTTCTGTAGGAAGTTTGCAAGCTTCTCATACCACTGGCAAGAGGCTTGTTTCAAACCGTAGAGAGATTTGTGTAATTTGCACACTTAATTCTCTCCATCAACCTTTAGACCTTCGGGGATGGTCATGTAAACGTCTTCGTGGAGATCTCCGTGTAGGAAGGCGTTGTTGACATCTAACTGGTCTAATATCCATCCCTTCTTGATTCCCATTATTATAAGGGCTCTCACGGTGGTTAATTTGACTAAGGGAGAGAAAGTTTCTTCATAGTCGAGCCCTTGTTTTTGTGTGAATCCTCTCACAATAAGCCTGGCTTTGATTCTTTCTATGTCTTCATCAGCCTTGAGCTTCACCTTGTAGACCCATTTACAACTGATGGGACGTTTTCCCTTGGGAAGGTCCACAATGGTCCAAGTCTTATTTTGTTTTAGGGCCTCAAATTCTTCAGCCATAGCTTGGATCCATTTGGGATCCTTGCTAGCTGTTTTATAGCTGGAGGGTTCCTTAAGGCCATGAAGTTGGGACAAGAGTTTGTTGGTGTTTTGATGGAGGGAGCATGAGAGAATGGTATTGTTGGGTATGTGATCTGTTAGTGTAACACCCCTACCGCTAGTACCGTCATTACCGTCCAATCACAACGTACCTACATACCTTCGCAGCGGATACTTACTTACACAACAATGGGTGATACAATGCCGTTAGCCACCCACGTGACTAGCAAGGCTACTACTACTACATACAGCATCGGTCTGATGGACCAGAATATCCGAGTGCTACACCAATACAATCCTTACTACAGTTACAACCGGGTACTACAACTTCCCATTCAATACAATGCTCCATTACCATACCATACAATACAATATAACATACCGAGTTTAATAAATTCCAAATACAAATATGATACCTCTTCCAAGTTCATACATACTCTTTAAGAGTCTACATCTACCCATTCCTCACATCTACAAGCTTACAATACATAAGGTGTACCCCCTTGGTACACTACTATTTCGAGGCTACAAGCCTTACACAATTTACTACTTTCTACATTTCCTTCCTAGCTGTCAAACATAGCTGCTGATCTCTTACTGTGATCATGTCCGCTTCGGGTACCTGCACACTAAAAACGTTGCCCCTAGGGGCTCAGCTTTCGCTGCATATAACTTCCGCATACCCCGCGTACTAGCGAGGGTACGCCGACCACTTGGTCGAATACATGCGATTCAATTTACAATACATACATACATACATGCTTCATTCATAATGCTACAATACTACACAAGGAATACATACATACACTTCACTACATACAAGGAAGACAATACAAGTCAACCAATACTTACTTACCTTCTTCCGAAATACACATACGCAATTCATATACAATACATACTCAATACACAATACTTGTTAGCTCCATTTGTCCACCCGGGTTAATCGGGTGGAGATTACTCTTTTACTTGGGGTCAATGACTTACACCAGCCAAGACCATTACTCATACAATACTTTACTTTACTTACTACTTACTCAAGTTAAGTCGTCGGGACCTCCGGCCCGGGGACTACTTTGTCCCACCACCGGGATTCACTTGGTTCACTAATCCAGGATGCTACCCATTTAAGGGGTTTGGGCCGTGGACCAGTTTAAGAACCAGGAATCGGATCCAACCTCTTGTGTCTCCTCATCCTCACGCGTGGCCGAAACTATATCGGACTTCTACTCATTCCAATTTACTCAATACTTACGTTAGGAGTTAGGTAGTTAGGAATTAGTAGAAGTCACACATCCAAGCCACACAATAATACTTTACCCATATGCACAATCATACAAAATACAATACAATACACAAGTACACTTCAAGGTACAATACAATTCATCTTCATCCATATATTTCATGAATTATACAAACTATTGTCCAAGACAATATATATCAAAACAACATAAAACAAGCACAAGTAGGTGCATTATAGTCCGATTCGTGCATTTATCTTATTTAGGTGATCAAATAAGCACACAAATCGGGGTAACCAGGTTAGGATACAGAGCATGAAGAAATCATACCTTTCACCGGGATTTACTTTACCGGGTGTTCCCTTGTTCCTTTGGTTCACTCTCGTTCCTCGAATCTTATTCTCGGACCTCCGGCTACATGCCAAATGGTTCCATTAATACTAAGCATTACACTACATACATAGTTACTACTCCCATACTTACCCCGTTATCCCGTTGTTTCGGTTTAACTTAATGTTCTTAACTTACAACTTCCTTAATTACTTCTCAAACTTGTTTACACTACTTAGGGCCTTTAAAGGTCACCCAAACAAGGCCTTAACAATACCTAAAACCAATACCATTCACTTCCCCATCATTGGACACCTTTAAAACACATTCTGTTACAATTTTAGCATGGTCCGGGTTTGTGTCCGGGTCTACAAACCTGGACCAACACTGAAATCACGTTCTGGCCATTTTTACATGTGGTCCGGGTTTTGTCCGGGTTTACAGACCCGGACCACCCCCTGGGAAGTCTTTCTGCCATGTTTTCGCTATGGTCCGGTTTGTGTACCGATTTACAAACCCGGACCAACCCTGGAACTGTCAAAATTTACAATTTTTGACTAGTTTTGAACCCCTAATTCACCTCTAATCATTTCCTAACCTTTCCACATGTTTCCTACATGCTTAAGCCCCCTAAAACATGCCTTAATCCTGTTCCAAACCTCCTCAACACATTAGTCAAATCCATACTCAATACTTGCTCCATTTCTACAGATTTTTCTTCCTCTCTGTTACAGTTAGCACACTTGTGCATTTCCTACACCTCTCTTTGCATTTTGCACTTGGTTCTAATTCCATTTTACCATTCCAATTCCTTTACAAGCAACTACACTATCTATACCCAAGTCCAACACCCATTTTACTAAATCTTGCACACTAGTTCTTCCTAGATTTTACAAAGCATTACTACACTTCTTGCTACAGATTTTATATCCTTTCATTCTCTTACCACAACCACTACTCCATAGTTACTAAACATCTCTACTAACTCCAATACACACCTTGGTTATCCCATTCACCAAGTCGTCCATAAATGCACATTTTCTACCAAAATTTTGCCATAGTTCACCTACAATTTCCACTTATCCACATACATACTTTCTCATCAAATTCATTCCTAATCTAGCCACACCTATACAAGGGTCCTACCAGCACTCAAGGCAAAATCAATACATTAATACTCCATCAATACTTCCTCAAATAACCATACTAATACACATATACATTACATTTGGCTCCAAGGCCTACAATCCACATACTTGCTCACAAATACTTAAACTTCCACAACTACAACACTAATACAATATTTTAGGTTCTTTAAATTGGTTTACCCATTACCATTAATCTAATGCATTAAATTTAGCACTCAAGAAAGAGCTCTTACCTTAAGCTCTTATTTCCTCTTTTCTTTTCCACTTCTTCTCCTTCTCTCTTTCTTGCACAAAATCGGTCATGTGGGGGCAACTCCATCCCAACACCCAAATTACATAAAGAGAATATCAAACTTCTAATCTTTTAAAACAACACTAATCCAATGAAGGGTTTAATTCACCACAAGTTAGGGTTTACCTTAGGAATCTTTTAAGAGGGGTTTTAGCCCTTGGTTCAAGAGGGTGATTCCACCACCATTGCAAGGTTGAATTGATGCTCAAAAGAGAGAGAAAAAATAGAGCATTATAAAGGGCAAAAATCGGCTACAAAAGAAGGTGGAGAAAAAAGAGCTTTTCATGTAGATTTTTACCTTAATGGAGAGAGGAGACTCCAAGCTACCCATTGGTGCTATTTTCTCTTTGAATGGGGAAAACCCATGAAGAACTTCCTCATTTTTGGATTTTGAAAAGAGAAGTGTAGAGGATGATGAGGGGAGTAAGAATATGTAATTATTTTTACATTTGGAGCTCACATGGAGGTAAGTGGAGAAGTGGGAAGCCATCGGAGCTTCTTTGGAGCTTCAAAAATCACCCAAAAGAGGAGGGAGAAGAGAGAGAAATCGTGGGGGAAGAAGGGTAGGAGAGAGATGAGGGAAATGAGAGAGAGAGGTGAGAGAGTCCTTTTTCTACTTTTGTACTTTTTACCTTTTTGCTTTTTGATTTGTTTAGTTAGTGTGTGGGTGTGTGAGAGGGGTTAATTAATCCCTAAAAACCGGCCCCCACATGTATTACTAGTTGGAGCGTTTTTCGTCTTTTACAGAAAACGCTTGTTATTTTACCCAGTTTCGGTACTATTCACTAACCGGGCCCGTTTTCCGGAATTTTCATGTTTCTTTAATTTTATTGGTTATTAAGCTTCCATTAATGCTTAATTATTGTTATTTAATGATTTATAATTTTTACGGGTCCGTTTGACCACTTAAAGTCACGTTTTCGGGTTTCCTCGAAAAACGCACGCTAAAGCTCTATTAGCGTTTAGTGCATTATTTGGATCCGTTTTCTTCGGGAGTTGTTCCCATATATTATTTAGGCCTTATTAAGCCTTTAGAATCCATATAATACGCTAACCGGGGTCTCATACCTCCTATGGTTATTTAACGCTTATTTAGCGTTTTTCACTTTTTAAGCGTTTCTTTATTTCTTTGGATTTATTTTTCCTTAATATATTACTTAGGCACCATTAGGCCCTTAAATACCTATTAGGATAATTTTAATCGCTATATTTAAGTTCGGGTATTTCAATCTACCCCCTTAAGAACTTTGTCCTCAAAGTTGTTTGAGGTTATAGGATTACTATACTTACTCATTCATACATGTCTAATGCCAGAAGTCACACGTTCTTCCTCCTTACTATTCCCAAATCCATTACTCAAGGTCTCTTCATACCATTCCATACAAGTATACTGCATTCATTCCAATCCGCATTACTACCAACCATCCGGTTCCTCATTACAAAATTTATACATACATACAGTGCAAAGCTATCCCCAAAGCAATGCAATACACATTACAATCCTGCAGTTAGAGTATTTGGGCTGGTTTGGTAAGGATGCTAAGAGTTGGTGTTTTGAGTCTTTGTGTGATAATGGAAGAGAAAAGATCTTGGCTGATGCTGGAAGAAACCATGTAATCATCATATTTGGAAGGGAATTTGTGTTCTCGGTGATCTCCTTAGTGGTGTGGCTTGTATGGGGATTTCTTCTATGTCCCTTAGGTGATCAATATCTATAGAAGCGTGGTTTGTGTCTAGGTCGGTAGTCTGAGGATGACAATCTTCTCTTATCCCAGAATGCTGGGACGTACAAGTGTCATCCTCAACTATGTCATTGAGATAAGGAGAAGGAGGGAAAATATCAGGGTAGTGTTGACTTTTGTCTAGAACATCTGTCCATCTTTTGTCGGTTAAAGGGTAAATATTCTCGAAGAAGGTTATATCTCAGGTGATTTTGAGTTGCTTGTCCTCTAGGGTGAGGACTTTATATCCCTTTGTATGTTTGGGATTTCCAATGTATACACAAGGGGATGACCGGGGGTCTAATTTTCCTTTGTTTGGTTCTATGTTGGTCATGTAGTAAAGGCAACCAAAGCTTCTAATTTCGTTGTAATTAGGTTTTATGCCATGGAGTTTTTCAAAGGGGGTTAAGTTTTACATGGCTTTGCTCGGTATCCTATTGATCAAGTGTGCCGCATGTTCCACACAATGACTCCAAAATTGGTTTTCCAGACCCGATTGATAAAGGAGAGCTCTGGCAATCCATAAGGTTGCCTTGTTTTCTTTCCACAACCCCATTTTGTTGGGGTGTGTGGGAACAACTTCTTTGGTGGATTATGCCTTTTTGAGCAAAGTATGCATTTCCTTCTTGAGACTTTCCCAATTCTCGCGCATTGTCACTTCGTATAATCTTAATGCGTGTGTTCATTTGGTTCTCAATTAGAGTGATAAAAGTTTTAATGTGATTCATGGCTTCAGATTTTAGCTTGAGGAGAATGACCCAAGTAGCCCTAGTGTGGTCGTCTACAAGGGTGAGGAAATACCTATGGCCATCTAAGGTATGTGTCCTCATGGGACCACAAATATCTACATGCACAAGTTCAAAAGGTTCTGTGATTTTATTGTTAGAGATTGGAAATTTTAATCGCTTGGCCTTAGACTTGTAACATATTGTGCACGGTAATAAGTCATTGTTCAGATGTTTAGATGCATAAATATCTATTATTCTGTTCATTCTTTTTAGGGATAAGTGTCCCAATCTGTTATGCCACAGAGCAATATTATGTGGCTGTTCAACAATACATGGTTCAACATTTGCACTCATACAGACAGGGGCATATTCTCTTTTTAATATAAAATCACACAGACTCTCTATATCAACTACATACAGGCCACTAATTTGCCTTCCAATTTGCTGAGAAAAATCGCTCCTAGATTCCTGCAAGGTGCAAACATTTCCATGGAAAACAACACACGCATTCAAGTCCTCTATCAGTTTAGAAACAAATTATGTTGAACAAAAAATGGAACAAACATAATATTTCTAATGCAAACTTTTCCATTCACACATAGATTAGCAACAGAATCAACGCATTTCTTGTTTCCATCTGGGAGGGTTATATCCCTTGCCTTTCCAAGATTTATGCAATCAGCAAGCAAGGTTTTATTTCCGCTAACATGCTCAGTAGCACTAGAGTCGAGAATCCACAAGTTTTTCAATTCGTAGATCATAGAATTGGTATTAGAAATTAAACACGGCAGAGAGCTAAAGATGGTTTTTGAATTACTGAAAACTCTCCAAAGTTCGTTTTTACTGGTTCCACCAAGATCCTTCTGTTGTTGTAGATACACAACCAATTGTTGGAGCTGGTCTGAGCTAAAGCCTTTAACTGGTGAAGCTTGAACTGTATCATCACCCTTTACGCTCGATTTTTCTTGATCTGTGACTATGGACCCAATCTTGACATCTTTGTTCTTCCTGATGTCGTTGTTTGGAAACCCAATAAGCCACCAGTAATCGCTGCGGGAGTGACCTATTTTGCCGCAGTTCGAACATTGGGCGAATCCTTTTTCAACCCACCGGTGTTCCTGTTAGCGTCTACCTTGTCGAAGCTTCTGTAATTTGATGTTTCGCTCCCAGATTTATGTCTATTGAAGGAATTTCCTCTTCCTTTTGCGATGAGGGCTACTGATTGATCGAGTTCATCTCTAAGGTCAGTGGTTTCCCTCGTCTGCTCTTCTTGGATGATTAGAGAGTATATTTCATCCAGAGTTGAATCTGACTCATCGTCATTATTTGCCCACGAAGTTGTGAGTAAGGTTTACTCAGCCCCATCAAGAAGTGTATAATCTCTTCTTCCGCTTGACGTTTTTCTTGTTTTTCGCCGGATTTGCAAGAGAGACAGCACTCACAATTGTCGATCGGCCTAGCTAGATTATACTGAGCCCAAATCTCCTTAGATTTCATGAAATAGTCAATAATCGTGTCATTACCTTGTCTCAAATTGACGATCTAGGACTTAATGTTGTGGAGCGTCGCCAGATTGTTCTTCTCGAAGTGCTTGCACAACCAGTCCCAAATTTGTTTGAGGTCACTGGTGTACATAACACTGCGCGTGATATTTGGAGCAAGGGAGGAGATAATCCAGGTAACAACTAGAGATCAGGCCTGTTTCCATGCCCCCATGCGTAGCGTATCTCCGGTGTTGGGTTGTTTAATGCTCCCATCGATAAAACCTATTTTGTTCTTGGCTATCAGGGCTTCTTGCATCGTCCATTTCCACGCCAGGAAACCTTCGCCGCCGGTGAACTTGGTTGCTAAGGCGTGACCGGTTTGCTCTGTGGAGGCGACAAATAGAGGATCTGTCTGGTCAATGGTGGTGCTGGTTTTTCCGGCGCTGGTTTCTGATTTCTTTCCCAGTGGATCATCCATCTTTCCTTATTGAGAAATAGAGTAGTGCTTTGATACCATGATAGAGTTGATTAAACTCAACTGAACTTTCTTTATTACTCGATCTCACGAAGAGAAAACAGAGAGATGATTCTTGATTGTATTCATTTAGCAAGATGAGAAGATGATTGACTAAGCAGGAGAAGAAAGATGGTCTTTATATGTGCCCCTGACTTGTAGGCACGTGGCCATCTAAAATACAACATATAAAAAATAGACCTAGGTTACACACTATAACATACATATAATATGTCCTAGATACAGCCTATTCCAACAGAATCAGTACTACTTTCTTTTAAATGTATAATTATTGGTGTAAACGTGTACAATTCATACAAAGTTGGCCACATGGTTCTAATGGACCAGCCTTAAGCTGCGGTGGAGATGCTCGATGGACTCAAGGGAAGCTTACAGGTGGGGAAATTAAGATTGTTGTTGCTCTTCGGTAAATGAAAAGATAAGATAAGAGAAGGAGAGGAGAGGAAGGTGTATGTGTGCTTCTTAGTTGTACCAGTCATAA
>JAIOTZ010002514.1:0-16098 GCA_023374045.1 Limonium bicolor
GGAAGGAGAAGTCTGGTGGGGGGGGGGATAGTTACGTGAGTGAGAGGTGAGGAATGGGAGAGATAGAGTGTTAAAGTGGTATACGTTACTTTTGCTTTATTACTTTATTGCTTTTTGATTTACTTATTTGTTACTTGTGTGTGTGAGAGAGAGAGCTGTTACACCAGTAAAAACCGGCCCCCTATGCAATACTAGCTGGAGCGTTTTTCGTCTCTTACAGAAAGCACTCGTTATTTTACCCGGTTTGGATACTATTCACTAACCGGGCCCGTTTTCCGGAATTTTCTCGTTTAACTATTTTTATTGGTTATTAAGCTTCCATAAATGCTTAATAGTTATTATTCAATGTTTTATAATTTTTACGGGTTCGTTTGACCACTTAAAATCACGTTTTCGGGTTTCCTCGAGAAACGTGCGCTAATGCTCTATTAGCGTTTTAATACCTTATTTGGATCCGTTTTCTTCGGGGATTATTCCCGTATGATAATTAGGCATGAATAAGCCTTAGGAATCCTTACGATACTATAACCGAGGTCTCGTACCTCTTTGGTTAATTAAACGCTCATTTTAGCGTTTTCCGCTTTCTAAGCGTTTTTCTCATTCCTTTGGATTTATTTTCTTTACCAAAAATTACTTAGGCACTATTAGGCCCTTAAATACTATATTAGAATAATATAATCACCATTTTTATGTTCGGGGTATTTCAATCTACCCCCTTAAAGAACTTTGCCCTCAAAGTTGGTGAATCTAATATTGTTATTCGTACCAATACTCTATGCTAAGGTTATGACCTCTACATATAATTTGTCAAACTCCAAATGTCTGACATGATGCATACTACGCATCCAAACAGCATGTCACTGCATGCATAGCAATCAAAAATATCCGTTTTACTCCTCTCCAAGGGGGTCCATCCGTAGACAATTAGGTACAATCCTCCCCCAATGGAGAGTGATCCCTCAGGTACCGGTCACGTTTGAACACTTACGCTTTCTGGTTCACGGCCGTCATGACTTGAGCACTTACGCTTTCTGGCTCTACGGTCCTTTGGTTCTGATCAAATTCATTTGCACATATAGAGATCCTCAGGCACTTACTCATACTTACTTACTCATACTTTACTCATACTTACTCATACTTACTCGGGACTACGCTGCCCCAGTGCCTTTGGAAAAATACAAAACACACACTGTTACCGTACACCCGGTGTAGTGGTTTTAAACTACTCTACACTTCCACAGACTCAAACTAGCTTCACTTCCGATGGTTTCGACCGGATACCCGTGCCTAGGCATGGAAGATCCACTAGCGCCCGTGAGAGCGGTTTTAAAACCGATCCTCATTCTCAAGTTTGAAGAAAACATTGTACCAAATTAGTTTTAGAAATTCATTTTGAACACTTTGCATACGTCTCCCAATTTCAATTTATGATGATCATGCCTAATACTAGTGTTATTATTGTGACCACTTAGGGGAGCTTCCAGAGTCCTTCAACCCCAATGTGATCAGCATTGGTGTTGAATTATCCTTCCTCTCCAATTTGTGTTCGGCTTCCCTTGATCGCTAGCAAATCAAGTTCCACTTCCCACCTCAATACAAACAGACAGATTGTCAAACATTATATCGTTTTCTATCTTTTTAATCTTGCTACTCGTAATCATACACATACATTTTCCAATTTATATGATTCACTTACTTACTAATCATTTCATCAATTATTGCTACATCTTCTCCAACTGCTATACTTAAGAATTCATGGGTATAATATCCCATTAATTTACTATACTCCAATTTATACTCATAAAATACATCGGTTGTACACCGATTCATACTCATTACATACATCGGTTCCGTACCGATTTATACTCCTCAAGTCTCCCATACATACTCATTCTTCATACTATTACCAATCGGGTTTCTCATTACCCTGGAGTTTCTCTACTCCTTTTCCTATACTTACTTCCCAAATTACCATAATTACACGATGAGTGAATACAGATGTTTATGTAACATAAGTATCAACCATCAAAACGAATTCTCTTGCGCTATGCGCATTGTAGTTTACTATCACGTAAAACATACATTTCGCGGTTTTCGCTCTACCCCCCTTAAACGGGATTACGCCCACGTAGTCTACCATGTGTCAACATTGGACATTGGTCGAAGGCATTCAGCCGTCATGAAGTGGTTCAGTTTCCATGCGGTCTATTATACAATGTTCCTTGATCAACGGGTCTTAACCGTACTATCGGTTAGTCCCTGCATCAAGAATTTCCCTCGGAGTTATTCAACTCTTAATCGGATTCGGTTCTAGCCTAAATGGCTTTGAGGCATTGGTGATTAGCCTTTTATTCACTAGGTGTATTCGCTTAGAATTCTGGGTCCACTAGCTTCTGCTGCGCGACCCTGATAACTTGGGTTATTCGCCCTTCTTGTTATCTTGAACGTGTTACACATCACCTTTTTATCCCTCTTGTTGTGGGAACACGGTTATTAGCCAAGTGTGGTATTCTCTTACTGTGCTCGAACTCGATGAGTTTTAGGTTCCTAACCAGCTCTCTGGCAATCTGTATGCACACTGTTGTGTTTGTAGTGGTCATTCACTTGGTTCCTCCGACTTATTGTCGGTTGAGGTTGTGTCACTACTTGGTTGTAGTGCTTCCTCTACTGTTAGTAGCTTTTGAATTATACCAGTTTCTCTGGTTCATTACAAGTGTTCTTTACTTGTATGACCTTGCATTTTCAATGCGTCGGTCCTTGTGACTTTCTTAAGTCTCCTTTCGCTTTTATTCCAATAGGATTCACATCTTGTGATTGTTGGTGTGTTTCACACCCTTCGTGCTCTTTGGCCTTAGGCCGCACGGTTTGTTTCTAAGCTTTTGCTTGACTGGCTTATGCCATGTTTACTGGTGAAAGGAGGGATTTACCACGATTTACATTTTCCATCTTCCTATCTATCTCACTTGATCATTAACTGCACAAGTGCAATACCAAAACACTCAGTCATACAGAGTGCAGAGGCGTAAACTCTTGGCAGTAAGTCTGTTATGAGGTCGCAATAGGACTGATCGTTACTCTTTCAGGTGGTGCTTCCTCATTTGGTGCAGACTTCTGGCTTGTTGCCCGGTCTGTCTACCATCTTGTATTAACAACCCCATAGTATTGGGTGGTTATTCACATACGTTGGTCGCCTGTTGCGCACCATGTTCTTACTGATTTCACGGTATTGGTTCACATGGCATCCGTTGTTGCTAGCTTCAGCTCATGCATGTCTATCATTCATACGATGGTTTCCCCTGTATTTGGCAATACCGAATTTGGTATTCCTTTATTTTTCTGAGCTCCCTGAGCATCATTGGTTTATAATCGGTTACTCCTTGGTTGTCATCAATTGCCTTGAAGCTTATTTCAAATTGCTTGGCAATAATTGTATGCTCAAGCCTGACTACGTTAGTAGTTCTGAATGGGATATATCTCCCAACAGGTATTGATGGTATCAATGTTCACAGAATCACGATTCGGTCCCACGATCCTATGAGTTTACGATCCAAATTCATAGTTACGATCCGGATCGCAGGTAGGATCGGAGCCATGTAGGATCGTCAAAGGATCACGATTCCATTGCACGATCCTATGATCCTACACTCTAGATGCGTAGTACGATCCTACGATCCCATCGATCCCAAAATTATTTATAGTTTATTATTTTCATATCAATGTGAATTATATCTTAATATAATATAAAGAAACAAAAGTTCTTAAAATTTTGTAGAAAGTTTCATAATCCATAAAGTATCATGACTTTGAACATTGTAACAACTTGATGTTATTCAAACAACTTTTATATGTAGATTTATTGCAGGTCATTGAGCGGATATGGATTAAGATTGGAATATCACTTCTTGTTACTCTTCATCATGAAAGATTACAATATGTACTTAGGTGTTAAAAAATGTACTCCCTCCGTCCCTGATTGACCTTCAGATTTACTATTTGGACTTGTCGTTTGACTTCAATATTTAACATATAAGATGATATAATTTTACAAATCTAAGTTTTACAATTGAATCCTTATGTCAAAAACTATATGTTGTAGAAATGTGTTTCATAAAATTATTTTATCTTATATGTTTAATATTGAAGTGGAAAAACGTGCCAAAAAGCAAACAGGAAGGTCAAAGTGGGACGGAGGTAGTATAACATTTAAAGGGATATTTAATATTGTAATGATTGAAAAATTCAAAGTTATAGCTCTAAAGTAGAAAATGGAAAGAAAAACTTAAAAGAACCAATGCAAATTTATAAAATATTATTGATTACTCTTATCATTTTTTCTTCTTGGTTTATAATTGAAAAAATAAGCTGTGAAAAATCAATTTGACTTTGTATTCCATTGCTTACTTACTATTTGAATGAGCATGAATGTGAAAACTCATGATTTTGTAAATAAAAAACTTGTAGTTCATAATGTTTGTTTAAAGGTGTGATAAACGATATAAAGACCCACAAAAAAATTATGAAGTATGTGGAAACCTATATTATTACATTTTTTCTTTTTTTATGGAAAATATTATTAGAATTCATATGGTTTTCTTATCTATATTTCAATTTTGTGAGTGTACTATCATAATTGTGGTCTTATTTTATATTTTAATTCAATAATGCTATTATTCTTACTCAAATTAAACATTATGCTTTAAATAGAAGTTATTTGTAACTTATGTATATTTTTAAACAATATTAACTCACTTTTTGTAGGATCGACCGATCCCACGATTCGATCCCACGATCCGATCCTAGGGGTCACTTACGATCCTACGCTAGGATCGTGATCCTAAAAACATTGGATGGTATCCCCTTCTTGGGATCCATGTGTTCTCCACTCTTGTGGTCTCACATTATGAGGGGCGTCCTCATTCATTGGTTGTTACTCTTTTATCGGTGTCATCCTTGACCACTTCCCATATAGTTCACCTTGGTTTTGCAACCGTTGGGTTGTGTGATAACAGTTGCATGGCCTACTAGCCATGTTGCCTAGAGCTCTGCTCATCATAGGTTGTTTCCAAGTGGCTATTTCCCATAACCCATAGCTGGATTTGGAGGTTATACTGGGCTCCCTGACAAGATCGTCACATCACGCTTCCGTCTGTTGGAGACCCTCTTTGTATTTTGGTATTGATCGATACCATTTATTAATTTGGGGTATCCCCTATCAAGTGGGATCTCGTCGGTGTTCTAACCGGTTGCTCGTTCCGATTGTGGTGTTTTTACCACGACATCTCGTTCAACTGTGTTGACTTGGTACCCTTTATGGATTGCTCTTGGGTAGTACCGATTATATGGTAGCATCTGGCTGACATTTATGAGTATGTTCAGTTTGTTATACCACCTTGCGGTTCTGGATCTGAGTTATCCGTTGAGGGTTATAGTGTCTCCCGTTCTTAGGGTAGGTCACTGGTGTTTTTCCTTATGTTATAACGGATTTGATATTCCTTCCGGCGATGAATGGTATTTCCGGTACCTTGCCACATCACCCTGTGTGTTTGTGGTAATTGTTCTGGGAATCTCATCCCGTTCATTGAACACTGATGTGTTAATGTTAGGCATTTGCCTTACTGTGTTTAGACTAGGTATTCCTTCCAGTCATCTTGTTTTACTTTAATATAGTCAAGACATGTCCAATGTCTTTATTCAGTTGTTAGTGCTTCTCGCACTTTTAACTCTTAATCATCTTCCTGTAGTAGGTTCTTGACTCCTTAGTTGTAAGCTTATCTGAGTTCCCTTTGCTCGTTTCAGGTATCCAACTGTTCTGTTTCGAATTTACTTATGGTCCGTAGAACAGAGTTGACTACTTCCCGTGTTTCGTACACTACATGTATACATACGTGGGGTACCGTCTTGGCACGTTACCACTTACCTAACTATTTGTCAGGCCCGCAAGCTCCTTCGGAGTGCGGTCATCCCACATCCCGTATTTGGGTACACTAGTAGTGTTCGTCACACGCCTAGGTGAAGTATTCTATTGTCAACTCTTCTTGTATCATTCTATGATACTCACCGTATTTCCGTTAGTTTTGTGTTAAAAATCCAAGGTTTAAAAGAGAAGTGGTGATTTTGAAAGAAAAATCTGGGTTTTGAAATAACAGTTTGGTGTGAAAAGAATTTTCATGGTGTTGCCATGTCTGGGGTCTTGACCAAGTTCAGCTTCTCGCTGACTGGTATACTCTTAATACAATGGTCGGGCCGTTAGGCCTTTCCGAGGTTTCATTATTTAGATACTGAGGATTGGTGATCCTATATTTGCTCCATTCGTCGTAGCGGTATTGTAGGAAGTATTTGCGGGTTGGTAAAGTATTCCAACAGTCCTGTAGTTGCTGCACTTGCCCTAGGCAAGTGCGCGGGTAGGTTGTTTTTCAGTCAACGTATACCAGTTACGGTATCGTTTCCATCCTTATTGGGTGGTCTTATTAGATCTTTCTTTGATCTTTTGATCTTGGTGATCGATCTCCTGAGTCGCTTCTCAGTATACTTGACATGATTGTCGTCCATCCGGGTGTCTCACGCCTTCAGTGTGGTTGACGAGACTTGACTTATCCTTAGGAACCAGGTTGTGGTCCTATAGGTGTATGTGTTATGATTTCTTTCATAGTTATCTGAACTATGTTGTTCGGTTATTACAGCCTCTTGGCATGTAGGTTTGGTGTTAATCCAACCTCGACTAATTCTTAGTCGGTTTGTATACCGTTGTTGGTATCATCAAGGTTACAGTCCGTAGACTCTCTTGTCTTGGCTTGTTACTCCATCTTCCTTGCTTCATTGCACGATTGTGCTTCTGGGATTTAAAACAGACCTAGGTCTGTTTGTAATAACCGAAATTATAAAACTATATGATAAAAAAAATATAAGTGTACGTTGTACCACCCCATCCAACAACAAACACATAATAACAATCTACAGCGGAAACTCAACTCATCACATTACTTTTCCAATGTTACAACGCCGTTACCACCCCACGTGGCTAACAAGGCTATACATGTACATTTGTATCGGTCTGATGGACTAGATTCCCGAACTACACAATACAATCCTCATTCCATCTTCAACATTTATTATATACATCACACCTCCCCCTGTACCGAGTATTTACAAACTACTGCCGATAACAACTTCGGTCTTACTACGCCTATCATACTCACGCCATTCAAATGGCTACCCATGTATAAACATCTGCCCCGTCCTACTCTCGAACGGTTTCCAGCTCCTTGTACCTGAAATAGAAAAGGAGAGAAAGGGTGGCCCCCAAGGGGCTCAGCACCTTTGCTGGTATGGTAATCCCGCAGCCCACATGCTACCGGCCACGCACAACTAATTGTCGTCTTAGCATGCAGTTGATTATATTTAATCATGCATACAAACCATAGACATACAACACATAACATTTCGCCTCAACGGGCTCAACCTATAACCAACAATCCACACTTAACCAACCATCCAATGATTCCTTAAACCCTAGAGTGGCTCTCCTCTAGAACGGAGCTACTTCCTTAACGAACGACGTGTACCCATTAATCGGGTTATCCTTAAACGCCTCTTGTCACAACTGGGATTCATTTCCATGATCCACACACTCCATATCCTACAACATATCTCATTCCTCATATAACAAAACAAAAACCTTTCCTGTTTCGACAGACACATGATAACATCACCATCATTTTAAACGTCCAATACATATATATATATATATATCCATATCATAGCAAGGAATTTGCATAGCACCATAACATTACATAACACCATAAAATCGGTTCACACAAGGAACCTTCCACCATAGTTAGTATACATGTGAGCCTAGGGATTTTTGCCATCCCATGTTAAGCTCGTTACCATCCTCGTTACCGTCCGGTTATATAGAACGGTTAACTTATACCCAAGGTGTGTCGGATATAGTAATCCCAAGCACACCGAAATACATTCGTATGCCCCTGTGGCCCGACGTGAGTCAGTAACTAGCTTTGGATAAGCTAAGGGAAGGTAGAAACCAAATTGGAATACCACCTATACATACACCAAGAGAGCCGAACCGGATATGATATCAACTCCCGTCCATCACACACGCGTGGCCGGAACAACCGGACTCCTCACCCCCCCCATTAGTACATATACACTTATTAATAAGTAGTTAGGGATCCATTATGGAGCCTACCACATCCACACACCATACGTATCATAACCGAGTTAAGCACACAAGGGAGGTTCACACACTTGCTCACAACAACAATGTCCAATTAACTCACACATAGCCGTGGTTAGCACGTTCCCAAGGTTTGGGCCGTCAACTCCGAATACCGATCACTCATGTGTTCCTAGTTTTGGTTAGCTAAGGTTTAACACATATTTGAGGTTAAATGGTATCGGAGGCCAAATTCGCCACATAATGAATTACTATAAACTCATTACATGTTTTAATCTTACAAGGTGGCAAACACTCAATAAACATATTGGCATACAAGCCGGTGTAATCCGGTAGGACACAGGTTGCAAGAAACCATACCTGTCACCGGAGTCCACTTTACCACGTCCACTTATGTTCCTCGAGCGATTCTCGAACAACTGTTAACATCACATGTGTTTTTATTAACTTCGGGGTTTGCTTGATTATTTAATGTCTAATGCTTAACTTTCCCCGTTAACTTAGTTACACAACTTTACATTTTTAACTTGTTTTACTTTCACATTTTGATACAACTTTTCACCCACTTGATTTCCATTTAAAACTCACCTAACATGTCCTTAACAACCTTATAACATCATTACCCATCAATCCATCATTACCTTTCATTTCATAACCTTAAACCACATTTTGGTCCGACCGGACTTGCCGACCGACTTGTCCATGTCCGGTCGATTCCAGGACACATTTCCGCCAAAAATTTTCCACTCCGACCGGACTTGTAAGTCCGGTCCTATGTCCGGTCCATTCCAGAGAGTTTCTCCCCCTTTGTAAATTTAGCCCGACCGACGGACTTGCCAAGTCCGGTCCTATGTCCGGTCCATTCCAGAAGTCAATTCTCGCAGGGTAAACTGGGCCCGACCGAACTTGCAAGTCCGGTCGCAAGTCCGGTCTGCCCCAAATCCTTGTTTTCCTTTTTACATTCAACTCCAACTTCACCCCATATATCCTAGTATATCCTAACCTCATTTGGGCACTTCAAACACACCTTTAGCCATGTGCTAAACTCTTTAAATCACTCACCAAAACCATCTTATCATTCACAAATTTCTTACAAGATTCCTAGCACTTGGGATGTTTTCTCCTTAAGATTTATAAGTGGTAATTCACCAATAATGACCACTATACCAAGGTGTTTCCTCTACACCTTAACATCATCTCCCAAGCATCTTCTCTCTAACCAAATCTTCTCTTTCACAACTCCTTAAATTCCTTTCTCAAAACCTTACCTAAACATCATTCTCTCCTTATTCATCAACATGACCTAAACCTTAAACAAACTTCTCCAAGACTTTAATATCTCCTAACTCACACTCATTGGATTTCTAGAACTTCCAAGACAATGCCTATATCCTTATAGCTCTTAGAACACCTTAATGCATGTGTTCTCCCTTAGTGAAGCATGTGTCCATTCCTAACAATTCCTAGTTCACCCAAGTTCATTTAAGCACTTAGAATTCCTTATACATTTTACAAATTTCGCCATGGGTTCTCTTAGCACATCATCATTCCAAAACTCATAGTTTTCACCATTAAGCACTCAAGAGCACCTAAATCCATCAAGAACATTATCACTCACAAAATTTCACCAACTTTACACTACATCACAATAGTGCATAACTAAACTTGCTTGGCACTTAGGCCCTTAAATAACATGGCTCTTAGGCCCTTAAATTGCATAATCCTTAAACACTGAATTTCCCACATAAATAATGCCTTTGACCTGCAAATACATACACCCAATACATATGTTCTTTTACTAGTCTCCTTGAGAACACTTTACTAGGTCATTCACCATTTGCTCTTTAGGTAGTTTTAACAAGCATTATAAGCTTATTTCTCCTAAGGCATTAAACCACATTGAGATAGCTTGTTTACCTCTTTTCCTCACAAATTTCTTTCTTGTTTCCTTGTAAAACCGGTAAGGCATTTGGTTCCTTGCCAACAACTAAACAATATACCAACATTGAAATGAGTATATAAGCTTTAAGCTTTATCTCATTGTAAACCCTAGTTACATATATTATCTTAAGGTATTAACATGATTGTTTTACCTTGGAATGGAAAGAGAGCTTGAATATATATCAAGAGAGGACTCCTCCTAGCCCTTGGAAGATTCAAATGAAGCTAAACAAGCAAGGTAAAGACACCATGGTGAGGTTAATTTTCGGCCATGTACTAAAAAGAGAGGAAATGGAGTTTTCTTTGGTTTTTCCTTACCTTGAAGCAAAGGTGATCAACAAGGCATAAAAATATTAGCTCAAGCCCCTTCCATGGAAGTTCTCCTTGGCACCAAAATGGTGGTTTTGAGGATTTGAAAGGACAAGGTTGTAGAGCTTGCTCCAACTAAGAGAACGGTAGTCTCGGAATTAAATTCGGAGCATGGAGTCATAAGTTACAAGTGAGGAAGGATGAGAATGGTATGGCTCTGTTGGAAACCGATGGAGAGAGGAGGAAGAAGGTGGCCACCGTGGGAAATGAAAGGAAGAAGAGAATGAGGAGATAAGTTTGCTTTTGTTAAGATATTTATCCTTATAAAGCAAATAGTATACTAATTAGTCATTCTTTCTTTTCTTAGTAAACTAACAAGGGTGGTGAGTCACAACACCTTAAAAACCGGCCCCAAATAGTACCTAGGGGTACTTTAGACTTTATTAGTCAATTGTCTCACTTATAACATTATATGTTACAAACTAGTTATAAAAATCACTATTCACCAAAAACAAGGCACATAGAAGTGAAATTTTTGATTTCCCATTGATATAGCCACCCAAATGTGATACTATATAGTACACATGTTAACTAAAGAGTAATTATGGACATTTAGCCATTCAAAACTCATTTACAAGACAATTTTTCAAAAACGTGCTTTAAGACTCCTTAAAGCACATTTTGCGTTTTAACTTGTTTTCAAGCTTGGTTTTCTTTGGTAATTGATTTAATATGTTCATTAACATATAATTAAGGCATAGGTATGACCATTAGGCCTTATACACATTTATCAAGCTTAGAGCACCTTTTAGCCCTATTGACCTTAAGGTATTTATTTGTGTTTTGTTTGGTTTCATTGTCTACCAAAGTTTCCTAAGGACTTAATTAGCCCTATAAGATCATAATTAAACATTATCAAGTCTTGGTAGGCTCTTTGGGTCCTAACCAAGTTCACTCCAAGCTTAGAGCATGTTTTTACTCAAACCGTGTCTTAGTGTTTTATTGTGTTTTACCATGGTTTAAATGTTTCATTTATGTTTCTAAGGCACTTTTAGCCTTTAAATACCATAGTTTAACATTTACACAACATACCAAGGTTTGGGGTATTTCAATCTACCCCCCTTAAAAGAACTTCGTCCTCGAAGTTCACATTTCCTCGCATCATTGGATTAGAATACGGGAATTACTTATAGCCATAAAACTTCCATTACCAACCACCCTTTACATCCAACCTCGGACTTAATGGTCCGGGCAACATATCCACCTTACATAAATATCATACTCACATGGTAACCTCGGACTTAATGGTCCGGGTACCTTCACCACACTTGCACTAACATAATATCCCTCAGACTCTTAGGTCTGGGTGACATAACCACATTTGGACTCGTAGGCCCGGGTAACACAACACCTTTAGACTCATAGGTCTTTATAGCATACACTTTAGGAGATCAAAGCCAAAATAACCTTTATCACACATACCAAACAACATGTCATAGCATGTATATCAACCAGAAATACCTTTTCCATCTCTCCATGGGTTCGAATCCCACGTTGAGTACATATACACTGTGATCCCGCAGAACCCGGTCGCGATGGACACCTTCTGGTCCCCGTTCCTTTGGAGATCAAAACATTCACTTACTTTTTAACATATATACTTCTCATGTCACCGGTCCGAAGACAAAGGCTCATACGTCCTCAGCTCGTGAGCAAGTACTACCAAAAATATTCTTTACTAGGCTAAGTATAAGAAGATCTTTTATTCAAAATATTAATCGATTGTTTGAAAACACCAATTGAAAATCCTTTTGAAAACACCACACAACTCCAAGTCCAATTTATGCTCCTTGTATCTTTCTTAACATGGTTATTTGTAATCACTTATAGGGAGCTTCAAGAATCATCCAACACTGATGTGATCAGCATCGGTGTTGAACTACCTTTCCACCCCAATTTGTGTTCGGCTTCCCTTGATCTCATGATAATCAAGTTTCACCTCCCACTTCATTTTCAACCAACAATTAATTCAAGCATATCCCATTTTCTATCTTTGAATCCTTCTAGTCATAATCATAACATCTCCAAGGGATAGAACTCCGTCTATCAATCATCATCCAAATCCAACTTAATTCAAGTTACCTAGGAAATTTAATTCTCACTAGGTTCTATGTCGGTCTTATACCCCTCATAAATTACAGCACTGTATATATATACATATTTTTTTTATCAAAATACAATACATGGTTTACATTTATGCACCATCGGGGTTTTAGTTCCCCGGGAGTTTCTTTACTCCCTTCCACTTGTACTCTCACACACCACTGTTAACAAAATACACACTTCCCACAATGGTATTCGCATCTTCTGTGCACAATTACCGTAATTTAACCACAAATAAATGCGTATGTTTATATAACACACGCGCCAACCATCATAACAAATCATTTTGTGCTATGCACAACCCCGTTCACGTACACTTGTACGGTAGAACACACTAAGTGGTTTTGCGCTCTACCCCCCTTAAAAGGGATTACGCCCACGTAATCAATCACTGAGCGTTAGCTTAAAATGTTCTGCCGTCGTGAAGTGTTTTAACTTCCACGCGGTCTATTACACAATGGATTCTGACTAGAGGATCTTAACCATATTAGCGGTTTAGTCCCTAAACCAAGAATTCGCATTGGAGTTCTAACTCATAACTGGTTTCGGTCCTGGCCTGTGAGGCTTTTAGGCATTGATAACTAGCCATTTATCCATATTCACCATGTGTATTCAGTATCTGGCGCATGGGCTCTCTGGCCTCTGTTGCGCAACTCTGATAGTTGTAGAGCTAGTTTGTCCCACTCGTTACTGTTGTTGTATTGTACATCTCCAATGTATTACCCTTATCTTGGGAAGAATGGTTTCTCAACCGACGCATGGTATCTCTTACCCCGAGCGAATTCGGTGAGTTTCAAAACTTTCCATCCACTTCTCCAATAGCTTACAGCGTAAACTACTATGTAATTCATAATGATGACTTGCTTCTACCGACTTACTGTCGGTTGAGATTGAGCTACTACTTAGTGTGTAGTGCTCTCTCAGCTAATTACAACATTTGGGGTATATTCCATACCGATATTGGCATTTAGTGTTACTATAGTTATTTACTGTTAATCATGTCTACCTTGGTTTTGTACATGTATTCTTTCATTCCTGCGGCCTTGCATTACCTATGCATCGGCCATTATAATATTATTCTTCCACATTACCATGCCTCTGATTCCTAGCTATCTCACTTGATCATTACTGCGCAAGAGCAATACCAAAACACTCAGTCATACAGAGTGCAGAGGCGTAAACTCTTGACAGTAAATCTCTCATGCGATTGCGATAGGAATTTTCACTGTGTTTCACTGAAATCCTTATCACCTAACACTTGCCACCGGCTTACTGCTCGGTTCGTTTGCTATCACTTACTATTGTATCTCCACTGGGGTTAACTCACAACTCTGCTTGTTGCACACCGTATCCTCTTCCATTTTATAGCATCAACTTATACTGTATCCGCTATTGTATTAGCTTCCGCTATTACGCTAGGTTTATCTGGCCACTTATTTGGCTGATTTTTGAATATATTACTATTTTTTTTTGAGCCTTTATGTTCCTTGAGCGTTGTTCGCTACACATTTAGCTTCACACGCCTATGGTGATTGCTATCAGACTTATTACTCTTCCTGTGTACACAACTAGTACGAGCACTTCTTTTAGTATTATTTTATTCAAATCATCCTGGGGTAATAACAACGTGGTCCATCCTCCACATACTTCTTGAACTTGGTCCACATAACTACCGCTCTCGCGGTTTCACAATATCGAGAGGTATCCCCACTCTTAAAGCAGTGGTTCGTTTACCACTTTAACCACTTATACAACATAAACTTCTACAATCAATCGAATTTATATAACATATCTTGCTTATAGCTTATAAGCCTTATTTGCCTTGAGCTGGGCTCATTGTAGGCTGTCCACACATATGTACTTCTCTGTACAACATTACATGTCTAGAGGTTGTAGTGGGCTCCATGACAAGGTCGTTGCATTCCGTTTCCTTTCATGGGATGCCCCTTAGATTTGTCAGTCCGTCTCCTGACAACTTATGTCTAAACTGGGTGCTAATTTCAACCCTTGTGTTTCTGTCATGTCATTTTGTGCAACAATTATTGATGCGAACACCCTTTAAGGATTGCTCCTGGGTGTTGCTACTGGTATATTCAGTTAGTCACGCCGTTTGCGTTCTTAACCGGTTATTATGTTCTTCTGTGAAGATCAATATTTCCTGATGGTGTATGTACTCATTCTGGGAGTTTCATCCCGTTCATTGCACAGTAATGTGTCCACATTAGGCTGGGTCACCATTCCAGCTATCATGTTTGTTCCTGGGGATCCTTAAGTCATGTAAGCTGTCTTTACATTGCAGTTAGTGCACTTCGCACCTCCTGACTCTTAAACATTTCCTTGAAAGGAATTCACTAATTCCTTTAGTCTCGTTAACTTAACTGAGTTCCTTGACTTCAAGCATTCCTTGTATTTTCTAGCTCCTGTTTGATTTACACTGCTGACCGTAGACGGAGTCGACTACTTCCCGTGTTTCGGACTCTACTGGTATACATATATGGGGTATCATACTGATACATTACTACTTACCCAACTAACCTATAAGTAGGTCTGTCAGGCCCACATGCTCCTATCGGAGTGCGGTCGTCCCACTACACAGTTGGTACACTGTAGTGTCCGTCACACGCCTAGGTGAAGTATTCTGTTGTCAACTCTCCTATATTGTCCCGTGACAATATTCATTCCTTGCTTCTCGAACTTAATCGAGGGAAAGTTTGTCCACTGTTTTATCTTTATCAACTGCCCTTGGTTTTACTGGTTTGGTGTAAAAGAAGGTTAGAAAGAAGTGTTGCTTTGAAAGAAAATCTGGTTTTGAAAGGAAAAGGGTTTGAGTAAATCTGTTTGAAAGAAAATTTCCATGGTTTCACAACATCTTCTTACCTTAGCCAAGTCTAGCTTCTTGCTGACTGGTGTACTTCCAATTACAGAGGTTAGGCTAACAGGCCCTTCCACTGTTATGACGATCACATTTAACTCCATGGTACTTTTCCAAGTACCTGTAGTGGTTATGAATTTCCCGAACAGCCCTGTTATAGCAGCACTTGCTATGGCAAGTGCGCCATGCTAACTGGCTATCGGTTTGACACCTATCGATTGTGGTATTGTTTTGACACATATTGTCATCAGTGGCCTTGTTGGCCCCCACTGATCTTACTGCCTTGATAAATACTCCTCTAGGTGACTTCTCACTGTATTCACATAGTAGTTATCAACTGGGGTGTCTCCCATTCTTGGAGTCCCCTTTACTTAGTATCGTATCCTCTTTATAGCCCATTCCACGCACTTGTCGTGGTTACTGAGACTTGTCTCTTGTTTGGGCACTACGTTGTAGTTTCCCTTGTCGGTTGGTATTCCGTTGGTGTATTATTTATCAACTGTGGTCCCGTAGACACTCGTCTCGGGTTTTATTAATCCATTTCTTGTCTGCTGCACGGTTGGTGCGTTGCAAGCTGGTTGTTCTCGACTGCTCGGCATGTCGACCCAGGTTGCCGGAA
>JAIOTZ010002515.1:0-16094 GCA_023374045.1 Limonium bicolor
AATTAGCACTGAAATAAATGAATGTAAGCTAAAGTGTTGAAGTCTAATATATCTTGCAATCAACATTCATCGATGTACCTTAACTATATAAGTAGAATCAAACAATTAGCATGATGACACGAAACAACAAGGCATCACACACTCAATTAACACGATTAACTCTCATGGAACGTAGCATTACCCCAGAATCTATTAGAGTATATAGGGGCATATATGTAAGTGGTCTTTTTTAATATTAACGTTGTAGTATTTAGTCCTTGATAAATTCCCCTAATTTCTGTTTTTTTTAAGGTGACACGGCAAAGACAGCTAATTTGATGAATTACATCAGTAGGCATGGAATGTATAGACCAGCGCGAAGTTGGGAATACATCAGCGTACTCACCTAAAGGCATACATCTCCTAGCTCTAGGAATTATAGCAATCTATCCTAAACTCGGAGACAATAATGAAGTATAAATCAAGCAACAAGAGACTCTGAAATTTTGAAGCCACCCAAATAATTGCCGCCTGGAGAGCTTGACTACTATTATTATGAACCCTTCGTGACAATAGACCCATGCATCCACCGCTCATATGATCATTGGAAATCTCCTTATTCAACGGTTATGATGTTTACTGCTACCACTAGTAGAAAATTAGGCTTTTTCGGCGCCACATTTTCGGCGGTTACGGTAGGAACCGCCAAAAATAACTCGTTTGGAACACATTTTTCGGCGGTTTTTAGAGAAACCGCCGAAAATAGGTCTTTTTCGGCGGTTCCAAGAAACAACTGCCGAAAAATGTTAACTATTTTCGGCGGTTCTTAGTTCTAAATCGTCAAAAAAGAGCAATTTTTTTTTAAACAGGGTTTTTTCGGCGGTTCTTAAGCTAGGAACCGCCGAAAAAGGGTCTTTTATTTCAACCCCCACCCGACAGACTTCATTCTCGTCGTTTCTCTTCTCTCACAGACAGAACACGCTCTCGCCCCAAAATCGCCTCCACCTCCACCGGCCGTTTCCGCCCAGTTTTCCGCCGCCGCCGCCGACTGCCTGCGCCGCCGCCTACTGCCTGCGCCGCCGCCGTCGAGCTGGGCTGCAGTTCGACCCAAACTGAAGCCGAGGGAGTCCGAAAATTAGGTATTTTATACCCAATTTGAACTTTCAAATTTTGGTTAATTTGAGCCATAATTTGTTGTTTAAGTGTAATTTTTGTTTGATTTATGTCCTCTAGAGTGTAGTAGTTTGATTGGTTTGATTGGAAATTGTAAATGTGTGTAATTTTACAAAATAATGCATACGCCCGCAAAGTGTTCGATGAAATGGCTGAACCAATTTCAGTGACTTTCTTGCTGATTTAGGCATTATTTTGGTGTTTATATATTATGGTTGTTTGATTTATGTCATCTGGAATGTAGAAGATTGATTGGTTTGATTGGAATTGCTATATGTGTGTCACTTTACAAAATAATGCATATGCCCGCAAGGTGTTCGATGAAATGACTGAACCAATTTTAGTGATTTTTTTGTGCTTTTCTACCATTGTTTGTGTGTATTGTTGCCAAGTAAGCGTCGTTGGTGATTTGTCGTATGAATTAACATCAAAAAGGTTGACTTATAGTTACTTAATTTTATAATTTGATTTACAATAAGTTGTGATTATTGATTAAATATTGACAATGAATTAGGTACTTCATAAGTTGGCGGTGTAGCTACGCGCGACAATTCGTCCTTCCGTTCAACCTTATACGTGAGCTAGCTCCACGCCGCCTTCGCTCACCACTCGATTCTGCGACTATTATCCTAGCCCAGTTGAGGTGAGGGTAGTTTTTGTTGATTAATTGTACGTAGTTTTTTTTATAACTACAACTATTATCCTAGCCCAGTTCTAATTATTATGGTTCACAGTTACTCCTTTTCACACTTTTGTCGCCGTCCTCCGTTCTGTTTCCTCCCTCCGATTTTCGCCTACTCCTCGTCCTTCCAAAAAACAGGTTAGTTTCATTCTTCAACCTCGTTGAATTTCTGTTTATCATAATTGTTTGTAAAATTCGTTGATTTATATATAATAGTTAGTTACAGAATTATATATATATTAATATATTGTTGGTTATATATATTATGTATAATACATATAAGATAATCAAGTAGTATATATCTATAATATATATATAGATGTGTATATATATATTATACAGACTCTTCATGCAAGAACCATATCATTATATACATTTCCAAAGATAGTTTCGTTATTGCTTTATATTTATTATTTTAAATATAAGTTAATTTATTATGCATTATCATATATTTTTGTAGTTTTTTTAGCTTTAACTTTCATTTGGAGTTTGTAGAATGGACTGTGAATGGATGTACGGTCAGCGAGGGAATTATTTTGAATCAAAAGTGGATAATGAATTTTGCAAAGCAGCTCTCGATCATCAGAAAAGGATGAACGAGACACACATTTCCTGTCCATGTGCACAATGTGAACTTCACAATAAGTTCCCTAACCTACATACAATCAGATTTCATCTATCAAGGCGTGGATTTATGCCGAACTATAAGATATGGCTTTTGCATGGCGAGTCATTAGAAGCCAGTAGCAGGGTGTAAACTTCCACACAACCGAACAGTGAACCAGAAATGGTTACAGACGATACTACATTTCCTGATAATACGTGTGATATGAGTGACACTGATATCAACGACGACAGTGATAAGATTGAACAACTGGACTCTATGCTGCAAGATGTTGAAGATAATTTCACAGACAAGCCGGCGGAATATCAAAGATTACTTGATGCATCACGTTCCCCTTTGTTTCCCGGATGCACCAAATTTACAAAGTTGACATCCGTGCTGCATTTGTTCAATCTTAAAGCAAGATTTGGCTTGAGTGATAAGAGTTTTATGACATAACTAGAACTATTCCACGACATGCTTCCAGATGATAACAATCTTCCTACTTCCACTTATGATGCAAAAAAATTGATGTGCCCTATGGGTGTGGAGTACGAAAAGATACACGCATGTCCAAACAGTTGTGTATTATATAGAGGAGAGAATAAACATTTGAATGAGTGTCCAAAATGTCAATTGTCACGCTATAAACAGAAGGACGGTCAAGCATCCAATTCTAAGAAAAAAGTCCTCCAGCAAAAGTCATTTGGTATTTACCCATAATACCAAGATTCAAACGTCTTTTTGCAAATGTCAGAGATGCACAAAATTTAAGATGGCACGCAGAAGGAAGAAAAAAATGATGATAAGCTGAGACATCCAGCTGATTCACCACAATGGAGGATAATCGACAGGAGGTTTCAAGATTTTGCTAGTGACAGTCGAAATTTGAGACTCGGGTTATGTACGGATGGGATGAATCCTTATGGCAGTCTAAGTAGTCAGCATAGCACTTGGCCTGTTCTATTGGTGATCTACAATCTTCCCTCGTGGCTATGTATGAAGCGGAATACATAATGTTATCATTGTTGATTTCTGGACCTAAACAACCAGGACATAACATCGATGTATACCTTGCACCACTGATTGACGATTTGAAATTGCTATGGAATCAGGGGACAGTGGTTTATGACAGTTATGCCAGACAAAAATTTACACTTCATGCCATGCTTTTTTGCACAGTGAATGACTTTCCAGCGTACGGGAACTTATCTGGATACACAGTAAAAGGCGCATTTGCTTGCACAGTGAATGACACTTCATGCCATGCTTTTTTGCACAGTGAATGACGACACTTATTCTGATCGTCTACAGTTTTGTGGAAAAAACGTCTACATGTGCCATCGTAGATTATTGCCATCAGCTCACCCGTACTGTAAAAAGAGGAAGTTATTCAACGGAAAGATTGAGACACGTGTTGCTCGTATACCTCTGAGTTCTGAAGAGATTTATGAAAAGGTGAAAGTCATTGACAATGTTTTCGGTGTTCCGTCCAAGTCTACCCAAAAAAACATCTGGAAAAAATGTTCAATATTTTGGGAACTTCCGTATTGGAAACATTTATCTGTTAGGCATTGTCTTGATTTCATGCATATTGTCAAAAATGTTGGTGAGGCTGTTGTTGGGACTTTTCTTAACATACCTGGGAAAACAAAAGACGGAATAAAGGTTCGAAAAGACATGCAAGCTATGGGCATACGTGAGGAGTTGCATCCCCAAGAAAGAGGCAAACGAACATTTTTACCTCCAGCATGCTACACTTTGTCTAAGAATGAGAAGAACAGCTTTTGTACATGTCTTCATTCCCTTAAGGTTCCTACGGGTTACTCATCTAACTGGAAAAGTCTTGTGTCAATGAAGGACTTGAAGTTGACCGGGTTGAAGTCTCATGATTATCACATTCTGATGTTGCATCTACTTCCTGTTGCCATTCGAGGTATATTGCCGAAAGATGTGCGGAATGCAATTACAAGACTATGTTTCTTTTTAAATGCAGTGTGCAATAAGGTCATGGATGTTGATACACTAGACAGTCTGCAACGTGATGTTGTTGTTACGATGTGTCAACTTGAAATGTATTTTCCACCCTCGTTTTTTTGACATCATGGTCCATTTGGTTGTTCACATTGTAAGAGAAATCAAATTATGTGGTCCTATATATTTAAGATACATGTATCCATTTGAAAGATACATGGGAATCTTGAAGGGAAGGATGAAGAATAGATATCGACCTGAAAGGAGTATCATAGAAGGGACAATAACCGAAGAAGTGACAGAATTTTGTACTGAATACTTGAAGGGAGCTGTAGCTATTGGAGTGCCACAACCGAGAAACATAGGAGGGACAGAAGGTCAAGGTGTTATTGGGAAAAAATTATGGCAATTGATTCATCCTCAATGGAGTCTGCACATCTATTCGTTTTACATCACCTTGAGATTATTGAGCCATTTTTTGAGAAACACATGACTGCACTAAGAGCTCAATATCCTGGGAGGAATATTATTTGGTTGATAAAGGAGCAAAACAAGACCTTTTGTTCATGGTTTAGAGATCATGTCATGAAGCTTGCATCACTAGCGCCTGATAATGTAAGTGAAGAGCTCCGTTGGTTAGCCTTAGGACCTGGTTCCACTTGTATATCTTATGAAGCGTATGACATCAATGGGTTCACCTACTGGACAAAACAGCAAGATGATAGATGTTTAAACCAGAATAACGGGGTTAAAGTAGAAGCAACAACAACTTAGTATACCAGAGCTGATCCAGCTTCAACGATTTCAACCTCGAGGTTGTATTATGGATTCATTGAAGATATTTGGGAGCTTGATTATCAGTTTCAAAAGTTTGTTATTTTTAAATGCAAATGGGTGGATAATAGAAACGGTTATCGGGTTCACGATGGGTTTAACTTGGTTGATTTATTACGCCTTGGTCAAGTGGAAGAAGGAGATCTTTGATGAACTACGTCAAGGCAGTCGTGCATCCCAACCATATGTTCCTGCTTCTGATCCTCATGCTTCTAATCCTTCTTGCCCCAGTTTTCATGATGATCCTCTCTTACACCCAAGAAATGATGACACTACTCCTGCTGGAGTGTACACAAGTGTGGATTCCAATGACCAGTATCCTTACGCTTATGTACAGGTAATTTTTTATACCTTTAACTGTTCTATTAGTTTTCATATCTTTTATTACATATTTTTAGTTCAACATCTACTAATCTGATGAAATTGTAGGATCCTATAAACTGTAACCTCCTGCTTCCATACAACAATGAAGAAATATGTGTCGCGTAAGGAAGGGTGTACTCATCAGGCCCTAATGAGGTGACCCATGGAATACCACTGAAGCCGTATCACGGGAGAGTCTCTGTGGACGAACCAATTTATAAGGTTCCTGATCTACCGCTCCATGTACCTACGGAGGAGTACATCACAGTTCGGTCTGCAAAGGGTGCATTCGTTCAGTGGCCAATTCGTCTGATTCAGAAGTGTGTGAAGGTATGTCTAATACTAACCACTAGTGTAGTTATTATTGTTCATTACATGAATATAATATGTGTGGATGCTCAGTTCATGACTATTATTGAATGTCGGTTGTAAATAGGCATTAAAAAGGAAATCTGCATCTCCTGAGAAAAAGAAGTCAAAGATTGGATCCTCTGAATATAGAGCATCCACCAATGTTGTAGAAAGAGAAAATTTGGTGAACGATTCTGTATATGCACGCTTGGGGCCAAACATGAAATGCTTGCATGATCTAATCCGCAACTTCCCAGATGGCAGAAATTCTATCCTACTCAGTTTTGACGATGACCTTCTTCACTACGGACGAACTGTAGAAATCGACATGTGGACGACTGGTGTTAGGGACATCCTACAATTTGATTGGGTGCCTGTTGCAGTGATGCATTCATTTATTCTGTAAGTATTAGTTTTGTTTTATAATTAAGTTATAAATGGATGTTCTGAAACAATGTTAATTAATTTTATGTCTTTTTATTTATGAACAGGTTTTTGCATGACAAGATGCAATCTTTTGCCCTTACCAAGTATGGATTTTTGTGTCCTGAAAGAGCATCATTCACTGCTCTGAAGTGCGATACAGAAGCGTGTAAGCTGTACATACAGCGTGCGATGGTTAACAGCATCAGAGCGAAGAAGAAATATCTTATGCTACCTTATCATCAAAAGTATTAACTTTTGTTTATCATTTTAATTTGAATAAGTGTTGTAGTTATCTGTGCACACATGCATTATAATGACATGTGAGTGTTTTGGTATTACATAGTGGCCATTGGGTTTTACTGGTGTTGTGTCTGGATCGTTCGTGGATACTATTTCTTGATCCGCTGCAAACCGGAAATCCAAAAGACATCAAGATAAAGCCACACCTTAGCATGTAAGTACATTATGAAGCAATTCTTTATGTATCCTTTAATTTAATTTTATTATGAATGGATATCCTAATTTAATTAATGTATGTTGATGATAATAATTATGCAGTGTGTATCAAAGTGTTTTGATGGCAGAGCTTGGTGTAAGGTCAAAAAATTCCATCCAATGGAATTCAGTGAAGGTAAACGCGTCATCAGTTACTTGTTTATTATTGATTTGTAACACCCCCGAATCACAACCAACAATAAAACGACGCGCCTAAGTTAGCAGGAGAAGTCTATGCAGCGGTTTCATACTCTATTCGGGTGCTACAGACGCCAACCACCCACGTGGTTGACAGACCACAATACCAACTCCAAGTTACGGTCTGAATGACTGGAATTTAAACCTTAACCAAATCCAAGTACGAACAGGAATTACGAACCAAGTACCGAGAGTCTAATTCATAAATTCTTACATAATCAACACAACCCATTCGTTAACATACTACTTAAGCGTCTTACCCAGAAGGACTACCCCTATGGTAGTCACCCTTGCCTACTCTCCGTTATCGTCTGGCACAAGACCTGAAAAAAATTGGGTGTAAAGGACTCAGCAAACTACGCTGAGTATGAACGTGTGAAGCCCGCATGTTACCGGGCCACACGACTACTTGGTCGAATATTATTAAGTCAATTTTACATGCTATGATAAAGCAGTAAAACACACATCAGTACATCGTGATATCATACACACTCATCGGTAGCATAGCAATATCAGCAAGCAACCAAGCACATCGTGCAAGTAGCACAGCAATATCAATAAGCAACCAAGCGCAACTTGCAAGTAGCATAACGATGTCAAACACGCAGTCCAGCACAATAAGCTGCTAGTGTAGCAACAACAGTCAGGTAATTATAGGACGTGTGCGTAGGTACATTATACCGTCGATCCTCGCTATGGGATCATTCAAGAGATTGCATATTGTTTAATTGTTCTCATTACACATGTTTTCCTTTCTTCTCTTGCACCAAGTCAGGGGATATAGGTTAGATCCCGAGACTTTACTATGTAGGTGCTATTCATTCCTTGTTTCTTAAAGGATCACATTTATGAATTTTTTCTCATTTGATTGGTCTCATTACACATGTTTTCCTTTATTCTCTGGCACCGAGTCAGGGGATATAGATTAGATCCCGAGACTTTATTATGTAGGTGCTAATCATTCCTTGTCTCTTCAAGGGTTACTTGTGAATTCTTTTATCACCGCACGTTGGAGGACGTCTCCTCCATAGCTAGTCCCCCATTCCCGACACCCAGGGTCAAGGAAGCGGAAGTCACCTCTAGACTCCGGGATGTGCTTCACCAACTTGTCACTCCCCCATTCCCGACACCCAGGGTCAAGGAAGCGGAAGTCACCTCTGGACTCCGGGATGTGCTTCACCAAAATATATTCCATCATAGACGGTCGAAGGATCTGATGCAGATACCAACTCCCGATCATCCATACCGCGCGGCCCGAGCTGTTGTCTTCCCGGGTTATTCTCATGTTTCACAGTTGATACTTTTCGTTTCATTATCATTATAATCTCGACACCATAGTGGGTGTCATTAGCGGTCCTCTAAAGTTAGAGAGGATTCGTCTCTTTGTATAGTTCTTTTGTTTTGTCTACGTGGTTCGTCATGTCTCACCCAAGGAGACTTGCTCTTCATTATGATTAATGAATAGACACCATAGTGGGTGTCATGGTAGTCCTCAATGGATTAGAGAGGAGTTCCCCTTATTGAGTTTTCTTTGTTTTCATAGTTCGTAGTAGTTCGTCTCAAGTTCCATAAACGAGAAAGGGACTAAACTACTGTGTGCGCGCAAGTAAAATGCACAAGGATATATATAACACGCATAAAAGCAAGCCACAAGAAGCAATCCAATTTTCATGCTTTTAGTCTTAGAGTCATTGTCACACAAAGCACACAGCACACAAAGCAAACAAGCCGTGTAACACGGCAACATACGAACCACACATGTCCATACCTTTTTCGCTAGTTCGAGTCGTCTCACACTCGGAGTCCCGGTCGGAGCACGCTACGATCCTAGAGTTAATTAAAACAATGTGTCAGCTCATTATTTTATGTGACGACACTTTATATCGTATGTTATTCCTTAGGTATGTTGTTACATGCTTAGTCTAGATTGACTCTTAGAATTCCACATGCATTAATCCTAGGCGCAACTTACTCCAAGGATATTCATTCCTTTAGTTACATGTTAACTAAGTCCTTTTACCTTAGCTCCGTGTTAAAGCATCTTAAACGTTACTCATGTAACAAGTTTGTAAAAATAGACATAACTTGTCTAGGGTGTTTTCCCTCCTTAGATAGGTAGATGAGAAATGTTTTAATCCTTGTTTAATGGTAATATAGACCATAAATTATCCCTAAACTCCTTTACACAGCAGTCCAAAAGTTTTCAAGTTGGAAACACAAACATATTGTCTAACGTCACCTTTAAGGTAATAATTGATGTTCAACCTTCTCTCCATGATTTGCTAACCTAGTTATGTTTATTAGCTATCATTTGGGTTCATTATTAAACTTGAATCCCACTTATAGTACCCTTGTGACAGAACTCTAATATCAACGAAAACTGAAACCGCAATCTAATGTTGTTTCTTGTATCTTGTTACTCTTTAGTTCCATGGATGATTCACTCCTTCCCTCAGTTTTACCCCACTAGGTACATGTGTTAATACTGTTTTAAACTCCAAACCACACTAGTAAAACACTCATCAGCTGCTGTACTCAAATGCACAGAACAGAAACTACCTAAAACTGAAACCGAAATCCACCTTAATTCTTCCTCATTCCTTCCTCTTGTCCTTAGTTAATTGATTCCTAGATTCCCAACTGATTTTGCCAAATGAGTTCATCTCTTTACTAATGTTTTGAGCCCACACCTGAGCCTCCATAATACTTCTACTACCTCAGTAACTCTTCTGTACAGACACATACTACAGAAACCGAAATACAAAAAATCTGTTTCATTTAATTCCATTGTCTATGTCTCCTCACTGGTATTCTTTCTCTGGTTTTCCCCTACTTGTAAACACTCAGACTTATGCATAAACAAGGTCTTAAACTCAAGACTAACCCACAAACACACCCACGGCACAACCCATACAGAGGCAGGAAGTTGAAGCCTTGAAAAAAACAGAAAAGGAAAAGCTGTGAAATCCTTCTTCCTCCAATCTTTTATGTTTGTTAAACTGTCTTTAAATCTCTCAAATGTGTATGTCAGCTCAGACCACATATTGATACTGACTGGGATTTATTGTTAAATCAACCCAACACTTATATCCCATCTGAACTTTGTTTTCACTGAACCCAAGTTACATGGAACGCTAACATTACAGGACTTATGCATTAACTCTGCTACTTTTACTCTCATTCCATTCTGTTACTCATCCCACTGTCTCTCAAGCTTATCCCTATGTACTCATTACTCAGCTATGTGTCTCATCTATATTTTAAGCCCAAAACTTCAACAATGAACATTTACCTGCTCCTCTGTACAGAACCTCACGAAACTGAAAAATGAAACAGAAACACAAGTCTGTAATGGGAAACTGAAACTGATAACTCTCTTGTTCTCTTTCTGTCAGCCCATAAATCTATCTCTCAATTCATCCCAAGGTACTCACTTGTTTAAGTAAAAATTCTAGCTATATTCTAACTTAGAATCAACTCAATAAACTTGTTCAACTTACAGGAGCTGCTACAGAGGTAAAAATTTCAGAGACTGAAATATGACTGAAGCATTCTGTTCTGTTATTGTTTTCCTTCTGTTACAGAACAGGGTTTTCTTTCTTTTGTTTTCCCTCTCACTCGATAACCTAGCTACTTAGTTAAGTGTCTTGATACAGTTTTAATCCCCAAAGCCGACCCCAAATGACAGAAACCTGAAACTGAATTCAACCACTGAAACAGGAAGTAAACTCTGCTGTGACTTCTCTTCTGTTGGTGGGTTTTCTGTTATCCAATCCATTTCCTAGTTTCACCCAACTCGCTTAGTTACTTACCCATAGGTTGGACACGGTTTTAATCACTAAAACAACCCAAGACAGCCCAGGTAAAGCTACTGAAAACCACTATACAGAGACTCCTTTGTTGTAACAAACACTAAATAGGAAAAAAACTGATAACACCACCTGATATAACTCATTTCTGTTTTGCTTCTGTTATTTAATATACTTCTTAATTTTCTTCAACTGTTTCAGTTACCTAGTTATGTGATCAATTACAGTCCTAGCTTCAAGACAATCCCAAAGTAACCTGTTAGACTCACCGAAACTTATACTGAGGCAAAAGTTTCAGAACTGAAACTGAACTGAGGTTATGAAACTGATAACTGTTCTTTTATTATCTGTTTGTTATTGAATTAGGTTTCCACTTCCTCTCACTACTAATTCGAGTGGTTTAGTGTGTGATGGTCTTTAAATTCCAACAGACCCCAACAACATCATTGAAGCTACAAAAATAGAATCTCAGAAAAGACTATAACACAGATATACTGGTTTCTGTTCTGTTAAACTGTCATCTGTTTCTGTTTTCTTTTTCTTTCTTCCATATCCTCACGTATCAACCACAGTCAGGTGCATGCATGAGGTTACAAATGTATTATCAGTTTGAAACAACCCCAGGATATCTAGTGCATTGAGACTTCATGCTACAGATTTTGATATGTTTATCAGATTTGGTAGGTTTGATTTTCTTTTTTTTCTTTCTATTTTCTGATCTAGAAATCAGTTTAGGCATAACTCACCAGTTGGTAACTTGGCAGGTTCTCCTTGGCTATTCTCTTGCCAAAATGTGGGACTTCGGTTCCTTAGGCACTCAACAGCTGAGACAGTTTTTTTTTTCTTTCAGAGATCAGTCTCGAAAAGAAAAGAGAAGGGTAGCAGGTTGTGAGACTGGTGGGAAACTTACCAGCTGATGTGTGTCTGTCTTGTTGAAACAGAAGTGGAGCTGTTGTTGGTGGAAATGTTGATGCACTCTTCATGGCTACATATTTCCAGGTGAAGGCAAGCAAAGGTAGGGAAGGAGATTAGCTACACATCAGTGAATCCCAGACACGAAACAGAAGAGGAGGAAAAGTAGAAACAGCTAGATTATTTTTTTCCTTGGAACTCATGGTCTCACCTGGGCTGTTCTTGAAGGGAATTTAGTTGTATAACTACTCCATGGCCTTATCAGTAGTGAACATGCAAGCCTTGTGAAGAGACAGAAGAGAGTTAGAGGGAGTGATGCATGGCTAAGAGGTGTATTAAGTTAAAGAGCTTAAGCAGTGGCTCTCGGACAGGGATTAACGGAGAAAAATGTAACTCGATAATACTTACCTTGCACCAGGAATCAGAGGGAGTAGAGTTTGTTCCTGCCCATGCAGAGCAATGCAAGGCAGGAGGGTGAAAGAATGGTACCTGGGTTTTATGAAATAGTTAACACAAGGCACGGGGGACAATTTTGCAGAGTTGTGAGAATTTGAACCAAACAGTTTATGCGTGGGAGTTTGTAGTGTATGGCTCTGGAGCATAGAATTTTGAACAGAAACAGATTCTGTCTAGAGACTGGGAACAAGAGGGTGTTTGTGGTCCATTGTGCAGTTTCCCTTGTTCCAGATGCTACCGAGAAGATAGAGTATGGAGATAAATGTTAGATAGGGGAGCTGGGTCTCGGGTTAACAAGAACTGTCACGAGTGAAGTGTCTGTAGTCATTTTTTTTTCTGTTGTTCTCGGTTCAGGCGCGTAACAGAGAGACTGAGATTGAGCGACGGCTACTGTGTGTCTGGAAGAGAATTTGGGAGCCACTAGGATGCGCAGATTACAAGAGCAGTCATGGGCATTTGATTAAATATGACGCTACTGTCGCGTGAAGATTAGATTCTCTGGCTTCTGTTTATTTGCTCGATCTGATGCTTCATCAGGGAAGAAGGAGAAGGAAATTGGTGTTATGGAGAGCACGTGTCTGATTGGATTAGTTTTCCATTTACCTCAGTCAATTCGGTACTAATTCTAATTCGTGTGGGTTAGATACCGAATATGAGCATAGCTCAACCGGTTACAACGTTTATAAGGCATACCAGAGGTCTTGGGTTCGAGCCTCAACGGGAGCGTCTTTGCTCCCTTTTTTCCTTCCTTTTTATTTGAATAAGTTATATATGTGTACTTACATATATGTGACTATATATTACTTTGTGTTGTTATTATTATTATTATTTTCTTTGGTTACGAAGTTAGGTGACGACCTTGTCACTTATTTTCAACTATACGATATATGTACAACTATATAATATACCACGTTATATTTATTTATTTATTTGTCACAAAGTTATGCGACATTATCATTTATATTACAACGTTACGATGTTATGCAGCGTTACTATTTATTATTTTCAACGTTATAATATCATAACGTTATGTACATGTATTCTCGTATTCGGACATATATAAGTACGACTATATTAGCATATAACGTTGCTAAATTTAATTGTTCACAAATTATTTTATGGCCGAATTATATAACGCGTTATTTCCAAATAGTCTCCCCGCGTTTATGATTTTATGTGAGTAAATATTCAGGGGTGTTTCATGATTGGTTGTAATCACAAATAAATGTCTTATATAATTAGTTTTGTTTTTCCTATGTTTAAGTGTTCACGTCAACCCAGAGGTTCAGAGTGTGGGTATTATGTCATGAGGTATATATGGATGACATAGTCACTCTATTTGGTGAGATGGATGATCAGTTAGAAAAGGTATATCGAAGTTATATTTATTTTTCAATTACTAATATAATTGTTTGATGATTAACCAATTTTGTCTTGTTTTGTTTTTCAAAGGTTTTTCCTAGTGTTGGAGAATATAACGCAGAAACCATCAACGGGATGCTAGAGGATTGGGCGGATTTCGTTTGCATGAATTTGGTTTGATTTTTGCTTTTTGTTCTCGAATTGTTATTTAGAACTTTCTTTAGACTTTTATGGTTAGATAGATTGTAAAACATGACCACTTTGAGTATATTAGTGAACATTTGATCAATTGTGTATGTATATGGTCATTTGTGACTATGTGAATTGTGGTGTATGGTCATTTGTGACCATTTTAAATGTGGTGTGTATGGTCATTTGTAAGCCGTGTCATTATTTTTGGATTTTTTTGACAATTTACTTACAAAGAGTGATGAGATCCTCTACCATGTGATGTAGAGAGATATGTGCACATATTTGGATGCATATTAACAGGTTTTGTGACATATGTGGGATTATAAACGAAAACGAGAAAAACAAAAAAAAATGGAAGATTTTTGGCGGTTTCTACTTGGAACCGCCGAAAATAAGCAAAACATGGTCTTTTTCGGCGGTTTTTATGTTAGGAACCGCCAAAAAACACCATGTTTTTGCTTATTTTCGGCAGTTCCAAGTAGAAACTGCTGAAAATCGTCCATTGTTTTCACATTAATTGCCTCTGAAATAGGTCTTTTTCGGCGGTTTTTGCCTAAGGAACCGCTGAAAATAGTTACTATTTTCGCCGGTTGTAAAACCACCGAAAATAAGGGAAGACCCTTTTTCGGCGGTATCATTTTCGGCGGTTTACAACCGCCGAAAAAGGCATAAAAAACTGCCGAAAAAGACCCTTTTGCACTAGAGTACCCACAACTCCGGCTTTCTTGAATCTCAGATGACGAGGATCCCCGATGTTCCACCCAGTCTACAGGTTTACTTTTATTGGAGGTACAATCACTACCCCGTAGAGAACGGGCATAGTTTTGTTTAGACAGATTTGGGAAGAGAAAGGAGTATCCTAATCTTCTGGAATATTCAAGACATAACTCTGGGAACTCCACCCCTTTAATTAGTCTCCTTGTTTTTTTTTGTGATTCTGGTGAAATGACTACTTGTAAGTTTACCTCTGCTAACACGCTAGCATCCACCGGGGTAGGTCTCCCCTTATTCGGGCTAACATGCAGTCCAATACATGCTGTCGAGGTCATGTTTACATTTTCATGTGGCAAATCATTTGTTGTCGCCTTACTGACTCGAGAACTTGAGGGGGCTTGAGGACTTTCCTCGAAGCTTAAAACGTCTGACTCATCAAGTGTTTGCATACTCTAACTACAAAAATCAGAGATGATTGGTAACTCCTCAACCAACACCTCATTTACTACTTCTTCCATGTGACCACCACTCCCAAGAGCCTTTCTCTGTACTACTTCCAATCTTCTCTATTAAATTATTTCTATCCTCATTAACATAATATTTTCCACATACATTCCCCGTAAAAAGTATATTGCCCTTCGTAATGATGGTGGCATTTTGCAAACTCATCTGAAACATTAAACCTCCACCATTCATATTCCTGACAAAAAGTGCCTTTTCTCGGGATACCAAGACTTTGGGCTCCATCCTTTTGTATACCACGACAGATGGGCTCCATCCTTTTGTCGAATTGCCACCTCCTACAGATACCGACACAACTCAGCCATCGTATCTAGCACCCAGATCATCAGACCAGCATTCTACTACCGCTACCATGGTTATTTTCCCATAAAAAAGGCTTCAACTTCATCATTAATAATCTTCACTATATCAGTTTCAATCGTAACAAAAACCTCCAGCACGTTTGGGATCTTATCCATGTCAGTTTTAAATTCTATAATTTTGCCAAACTTTTCCAAGAGAGCTCTGACAGACTGTTCACACCAAGCTTGTGGGGGTAGTCCCCTAACCGCAATGTCAGGGGCGGATCCAAGGGGGTGCACCATGACTTTTATGAAAAAAATTAATTATAGTAAGTTCTAATGTAGTTTTTTTATTATATGGTAGATGTTTTATGTGTCAGTGGCCCCATAAATTTTAGAAAAAAAATAACTATATTAAATTTTATTTGTCAATGACCCCACAACTTTCAATCTCTAGATCCGCCCCTGCGCAATGCTGGTAATCCTCTTGCATGGGGCTCTCTTTTGTCCCACACAAATACTTTCCATTCATCCTCTTTCCACTTCTGCTTATCCAGAAAAATAGTGCGATCTCTTTCAGAATGAAAAGCAACCAAGAATTCGCAAGGTGATATACTTGTTATATTCGCCACTTCTCCATAAGATTTAACTGCCTGCGATATTTCCTCTGTCGGTGTTTTCTTTGAGGTCGTTATGCAAACACTCCTTTCTAGTATTGGTATGAACACTGGGGATGGGAATAGTTGGATCGGACTTTTCAATTTTTG
>JAIOTZ010002516.1:0-16065 GCA_023374045.1 Limonium bicolor
CGATGAAAACTCAAGCAGCCACTAGTAACGGCATTGTAAAAGGAATAATATTCTTGCAACTAAGTACTAACTTATCCGATGAAAACAAGTTTCCTACAGTTTTACGGCTTAATTAACCTATCTATTTTTTCACCGATCAGATTAAAAACAGATTTGTAAAGCATTTTAATAAATTCATGAGGTTTATTAAAAAGGCGAGATGACCTTAAAACGCAACAAACTGTATTTAAATAAAACAAGTAAAACATATTGCATAATTAATACAATTACATAATGACCATTCCCAGAGTATACGTATTCTAGCCTAACATATTAAATAGTTGATCTGCTATTTGAATACGAGAGACTAGAGGTGGATATGGTGAAATGAAAAGAAAACAAAAACGGAGAAGACGGGAGGAGAAATAGATGAACGTGTGAATGTGGTGTAATGGATCGCAGATGGATGATTGGACACCCGGAAGGGAACACTGGAGAAGACAAATGGAGCGTGGGTTTTATAGAAGAAAGGAAGAGAAGAAGACAGAGGGAACACCGCGTGAGGATTTAAGGGGTGCGGCGCCTGATATTGCTGAGAGTAGATAGATATGTTTGCAGGCGCCGCAAAGAAGAAGCAACTTGGGAAGACAGTCGGCGAAGAAAACCAGTCGCGTTAATTTCTGGATCTGGATCTGGACATTTACGCATGTCCTTGTTTGTGTCCTTGGATAAATCCTCGGACGTCTCACACGCTGTCCTTAGTCTTGTCCGCCTTTAATTCCACGGACAGGCCACGGTCATGTATATGTCCGGGTTTCTGTCCGGGTTTTATTCCCCGGTTGCCTCACGGTCTTCTTCTCTGTCTCTTGTCCGCCTTTAATTCCATGGACGCGGGGCGGACACGGGGCGGACGTGACACGGACACATCATTCTTCTCTTCTGTCCGGCCTTTTCTATACGGACGTGTCACGGACGTCTCTACTCCTTTTTTGTCCGCCTTTAATTCTGCGGACGCGGGGCGGACGTGACACGGCCTGATGGCCAATCGCGTGCATCTCGCGTGACTCGTTTTAATCCCTTTTGATATATATATATATATTTATATGGCATTATTCCTACATTTTAACACATATAATACATCAGTTAATATCACAACATAATTATAGGAAAAACCCAAGATAAGTGAGAAACATTACTTATAATGCTGCAAATTATAAGGTGATTAAACCTTAATAAGTCTATATGTTTTGCACTTATCAGGGCCATTTCTATTCTGGGGTTGACGGGCCCATTGGTCTTTGAACCATTTATGCGTTGTCGATGGATCTTTCAATCCTTGGGTCTTTGCCCTTTCTGTATGTGTGAAACACCCCCAAATAGCCTAATACATAAAATCATAACCCCGTGAAGATTTGCTGATAATAACGTGTCACGTTATTCGGGACATGCAACAATGTATGAACAATCAAACTAATTACGGACATACGAGTGTCCGAAAACGTGACAATGTGTCACCACCAGTAGCGAGGTTATAAATCAATTGCTGAGGCAAAGTAAGGAAGCTACGGAGTTTTGATAAGTTGTACACTAGCTAATATATTAAGAACACACGTAGAATAAAATAACAAGACTGCTACAAGTTATATTATATGATTCAAGGTTATAAATATTTATAACGTGCAAGGCATGATGGGATCCTATGCTAAATATTTTGACAACAAGAACTAACACATGAAGAAGTCTTAAAGAGGTCATGTAACACATGCCTTATGCTATTAGAATGTAAACTAGTTAATATGGTATTATAGATACCAAGAGAAATCAAACGCTAGCACTAAAGTAGGTGTGGCCGGTTTGACATTAAACAAAAAAAACACATGAGTTAACCTACCGTTCCTTAACAAGAGTATAACATTAACTAGTCATAGTATGCCTAAGTATACTATGTTCGAACCAAAAAAAAAGACTAACAAGTCTGAAGACTATTCCACGTAATATGATATCTTTGAGACTTCAGCTCAGCCAACCATGCGGTACCGGTTTCAGTGACATGCAGATCAGACATGGAATCATGGCCATACACCCAAGTTTGAATTTCACAAACTTTCACACACTGCCTTGTAACTTGAGACCCATATTCCCTTGTCCACTCCTGAACGTATTACCCCCTCAATTTCCCTCTGTAACAGGGACTGAAGCAGACAAAAAAAACGACTACAGCACACGACACTTCCTTCGGTGTCTGATAACCTGAAGTTCAAGAGAACTGTGGTGAGTTCAGCAAAAGTGCCCAAGTGACAAGCCTGAGCAGGAGATCGGCATTCTTTTCAAACCCCCACGTCTCAGAGTTGCCATCTTCCAAATTCCCACAAAGGCCTTCACTGGAAACATATTACACAGTCATGTAGATCTCGGCTTTTTAACCTCCTCTTGATTTGTGCCAGTCGATTCATAGGCAGACAGTCCATCTCCTCCCTCCTCTTGCATGCGCCAGTTCCTACCTGTACAGAAACTCCTCTCGCCCTCTCTGTTTTCTCCTGCACGCAAGGTAAATGCTAGTGTTTTGCATGGTTCTCCTTCTTCTCTTCTCCCGTCTGTTCCCTCCTATGTTGGCTCCTGACCGAGAAGCCACTCCTGATCAATCTTTCCTCTCTGCATCTGTAGACATTGCTTGTACATTATCTGAGCAAGGGCTGTGAAACCCCTCCAGCAAACATGCGAGAAGGTATAACACCTGAAGCAAATTCTTTCCTTGTTCCCTGTCACTTCGGTCATGGTCTTCCCTTCTTAATCTGTGACAATGACTGCTTAACCTTCCCCTTACATGTCTGTAACAGCAACACTCCTGGTACAGTGTGAAACCAGTTGCAGGCCCTTTCAAAACAAAAAAAAACTGAACTGACATCAACTATCAGCACTTTGGTTTTGACTGCAGTTCAAGGTAAGGCCATAGTAGAGGTTTGTGCTAATTTCTAAGTTTTCCCCCGTCATTGTCTGTAGTGTCTGAGATGATGGTATAGCATGACTCTTAGTAGACATTTGTCTGTGGGCATTAACTGAAATTGGAGAACTAGTGCAAGCTACCAAGGATGTAAGTCAGTGGCTATCTGTTCAGAGAAGGATGAAACACAAACTTAAACTTTAGTTACTTTCTGTATAAGGAATTGGTAGTTGATTTAGCAGGAGTGTGTCGGCTTGGCTCTGAAGTTTATAACCTTGTTAAGACATTAACTAAGTGGGTGAATACCGTGAAGGGAATGAGAAGACAAATCAAGGTATTAAAAAGAAAGATAAAAAGAAAAGGGAGATACCCATCTTGTATTGCAGTGTTCAGTTCTGGTACAGAGAATTCCCGATTGAATTACCAGTGTTGTTAGGGGCTTATTTTGAGATTAAAACCTTGGTACAGCACTTAGTTAATTAGGGTAAACGATCAGCAGATTAAGATAGAAGTAAGAAGTAGAAGAGTGCAGGAATAAAATTTAGTTCCTGCAGTTGTGGGTTTCTGTATACCAACTTTTCAGAGGTTATATAAAGTTTGTATGGGCTGGATAATCAACTTGAGACCCTGCTAACATATTAGTCTACATGCAGATAACTTGGGGAAATGCTAGAGAAACCATTAACACATTGAAAAGGGTAGTAGGAATAGGAGAATGCAGAGACTCAACTTCAGTTTTCTGCAGATCATTACCGGTTCTGTATAACAAGGTTTTAAGGGTATAACAGGGTTATTTTGGGTTGTTTTTTAAGTTCAGAAATTTAGCTAAAGCCCTCAGTTAGAGGGGTAAATGCTTTGGGGGAAACGAGGAAACAGATCAAGTAACAGAAAGGGGGGAAGATAGAAGGAAACACACCATCTGTGTTACGTTTGTTTTTCTTCCTTTCAGTTTTGTCCGGTTTGGTTGTAGGATGTTTCACAAGCAATAACAGTGTGGGTTTTGGGATGTGTGTGGAGTTTAAAATCATGACAAAATGCTTAACTACGAGAGTAAATAAAGTGGGGGAGTGGAAAGTCGGATTCGAGAGCAGCATGAAAACAAGGGACATAGTATATCAGTTCAGATGCTAGCTGTTACAGTTTTTGTCCATTTTTCGGTTATGTATGGTGAACTACCAGTAGCGTAGCAGCCTGGTTTTGGTTTAGGATCCTGTTTAAGGCCTAACTAACAGAATCAGCAATATTAGAAAAGATGGAAGGTCAAACTGTGAACGAATAGAAGAAAAAAAATAAAAGGAGAATATCAGGATTGGAGACTTTAGTTTATATCGTTCCTGAAAGGTTGAGCTTCTGTATAATTAAATTGCAGAGAGTGGCTTAAGGGATTGAAATCTTGTTAATGCATTTAACTCAGTTTTAAACGCCTTGGGTGAATAGGGAGTCAGATTAGTGAGCAGCATAACAGTGATATAAGGGGATAGATCAGCTTCAGGTTTTAGTTTTAGTTCTGCAACATTTCAGTTTCTGTATAACGAAACTTCAGTAGCAGTACCCAAGTTGTGTTGGGATTAGTTGGAATTTAAAACCTCGTTAGAGAACTTAAATAAGCAGGGGAGTGTGTTGGGACAGATTAGAAGACAGTCTAACAAACTAAAAGGAGGATTGAAGAGGGGATACACTGATTTTTGGTTCTCAGTTTTTCCAATACTTGACTGTTCTGTGTAACAGATTTACAGAGGTTGTAACAGTGTTGAACTGGTTTAGTAAAGTACCAAAACATAGCTAATACGTTTAGCTAGGCTGGTGAAACAAGTTGGGAAGAAATGAACAGCAACTCGTGAACCAGAAAGGGGAGAGTTAGAAGAAAAGATAACAGATGTTAGGTTTCAGTTTTCAGTTCTTTCTGAAAACTTAGATGTTCTGTACAGCCATGAGCAGAAGGTTTATAGGAGTTGTACTGGGTGGTTAATGAACCCAAACATACTTAATACACGTAAGTAAGGTATAAACTTCTTGGGGATAAATTAGAAGTCAGTCTAATAAACTGACAGAGAAAAAAATGAGCTACGCATATTCTGTTTCCAGATTTTCAGTAGAATGTTGTTTCTGTACAGAAACTACATGAGTGTTTTCTTTGGTTGAATATGAACTTAAAGCTTTGTTAATCCACTTAACTAAGGGTGTAAACATGTAAGAAGAAGCTTGGAAGTCAGTTTTACAGTAACAGATTAAATAAAGGAGAGATGCATCAGTTTGGTTTTCAGGAATTCCGATAAGAAATTGTTTCTGTATAATTGAGTTGTAGCAGGGATTAAGGGAGTTGTTTGGTCTGGAAAATAACTTAAGAACCCTACTGATACGTTTACCTAGGGGTGTAACCACAGGGAGAGTAATGAGAATGCAGTTTAAGGCACCAAGAGAAAGGGAAGAATGAAAGGGCACTGATGTGGTGTTTCAGTTCCTGAAGTGTATGCCTCAGTAGGAACAATTTCTAAGCCTGCTAAAAATGTTGCGTGGGTTTGATAATGAACCCAAAACACACCTAACATAACTGACTAAATGGATGAAACAGCTTGGGAAGGTTAGTCATCAATATGTACCCTAGAAGTAGGACTAGATATGGTGAGGAACAAGAGTTTTGTTTCAGTTTTCTGAGGTCTAGGTTTCAGTGTGGTTAACTTCCGTTGGTGCCAGGGGTCGGATGATAGTTGATAATGGACTCAAATCAGTACCAACACCACTGGCTAAACTAATGAACTATTTGGGAAGAGTAAACATTAGTTGATACCCTAAAGGAGAGGTTGAGCGGGGTTAAGCACCGAAATTATGTTACAGTTTTATAAACTTGGGGGCTTCTGCATGAATGGGTTTTAGGAATATTTTAAAGGCTTATTCGCTCTAATAATGGGTTAAAAAAACGTTGCTAACCTACTTAGCTAAGGTAGAAGTACATCAAAGACAAATTGAAATCCGTCTTAGACGTGTTACATGATGGTGCTCAAGAATACTCTAAAACCTAAGCTATAACTAGGACTTGGTTCATGTGTAAGCCAACAATATAAATGTACTAGGTAGAGTCTAAGAACAGTACTTGGAGAATTTCTAAAGGCTAATATAAGTTGAACCTTCAACTAAAATTCACCTAGGGGACAACACCCGATAAAATGGGATAAACTAGGAAAGTGTTACAACTGTCGTTGCATGGGATTATTAAACTGATAAGTTGTTTTAATTAACATTAGGACCGTAACGAACGCCAACCGGGACCCCGTGTGTGTGAGACAACTCTTTCTTCTGAACCAGGTATGGACATGTGTGGTTCGTATGTTGCTGTGTTACACGGCTTGTGTGCTGTGTGCCTTGTTTGACCACAAGACTAATGCATGAAAATGGATGTTTGTTTTCCGTGCTTATTTGTCTGTTGTGAGCTTGTGTAAAGCATGTGAATGGATTGATTATTTCCCTTGCTTACCTGCTTGCTATTATTGTGCATATTGCTTGCGCGCACACAGTAGTGTAGTCCCTTCTCGTTGATGAATCCTTGAGATGAAACACAACGAACTTCGTAAACAAACCAAAGGAACTACATAATGGGAAAACTCCTCTTAACTATAGAGGACCTCTATAGACACCCACTATGGTGTCGAATTATCAAAGATAATGATAAGCCAATACCTTGAGAAGGAATAGGGAGACGGACCCTTTGTATCCGGGGTTGAGACCAATAATAAAAAAAAGGAATAGGGAGACGGACCCTTTGTATCCGGGGTAGAGACCAATAAGATTAAAAGGAATAGGGAGACGGACCCTTTGTATCCGGGGTAGAGACCAGAACTTGGAGAAGGAATAGGGAGACGGACCCTTTGTATTCGGAGCAGAGGCTAGTAACATTGAGAAGGAATAGGGAGACGGACCCTTTGTATCCGGGGTAGAGACCAGAACATTGGAAGGCATAGGGAGACGGACCCTTTGTATCCGGGGCAGAGGCTTGTAACATTGAAAAGGAATAGGGAGACGGACCCTTGGTATCCGGGGCAGTGGCTCGTAACATTTAAAAACAACAGAGAGAGAGGGAGCTATCCGGGAATGGAGGATTAGCTATGAAGAAGACGTACCCCAAATGGTGGTGATAAGAGAATTCACAAATAACCCTTAAAAAAACAAGGAAAGATTAGCACCTACATGAGATGGTCACGGGATCTAAATTACATCCCCAGACCTGGTGCAAGGAAAGAGAAAGAAAATACACTTTAAGGGAACAAGAGAAAAGAAATGAAAACACGCAACGCTCGTACGATCCCATAGTGAGGATCATGGGTAATACATACCTATGCACACGTTTTATTATGTACATGATTGTTGTTGTGATACTAGCAGCTTGTTGTGCTTGGTTGTTGTTGCTAATGTGTTACTACCTTTAAGTGTGTATAATACTATGATGTACTGTGGTGTGTTTTACTGCTTTATTATAGCATGTAAATTGACTTAATAATATTCGACCAAGTAGTCGTGTGGCCCGGTAACATACGGGCTACACACGTTCATACTCAGCGTAGTTTGCTGAGTCCTTTACAACCAAATTTTTACAGGTATTGAGCTGGGTGACAACGGAGCGTAGGCGGGATGGCTATCTGGGCATGACTTCTGAGTTTGGAATAGTATGTTAGTGTATGGGTTGTTATTAAACCCGGGTTGTAATTTTCGGTTTATGATTTAGTAACTGTATTGTAGACACTCGGTTTTTGAAATTATATCTTGTATTGTATATGAGTTTTGGTGGAGAGCTGTTTCCAGTCATGCGGACCGTAACTTGGTGTTGGTAATGTGGTCTGTCAACCACGTGGGTGGTTGGCGTCTGTGACACCCGGATGATGTTGAGAATCCGCTGCATAGGTGTTTTGTATTAAGGCTAGGAGCTTGTTGTACTACTGGATGTTTATTCGGGGGTGTTACATAAAGTGGTATCAGAGCGTAACTGATGACTGGAACAGAGAAGTACCGAGTATAGGAAAACCTGGAATTAGGAATTCTGACAGTGAGTCAAGGGTTGGGGTAGTACGTGAGGCGCGTAGTTAGGTTTCTTCCCCAGTAATACTGGGTGCCCAATAAACACCTACACCCAACGTTCACATCCTTAATTGTCTCTTAAATTCAAAGAAAGAACGCCAGAGAGCTAGAACGCCTCCTCTTACTCGGGGAAACCCGACCTGGCATCTACTTAATGTTATACTATCAACCCGAGAAGAAAAGACTATACTATACAATAGACGTTGCCAAAAGGATAATACCCATAGAGGGATTGATTTTAGCGACAACTTGGGTCGACATGCTTAGCAGTCGATAGGACCCTACATCACAAGCAAAGAGGACTGAAATACCCTAAAATTTATAAAATAAACAAAGCTCAAATGAGCAATTAATTAAGCCAAGGATGGGATTGAGATAAATTCTGCAATTCGAACACCTGAGAAGGTAATTTAAGAAAACCTCTCGTAAAACAATGAAATAAGAGAATATAGCTCAAGACGAAATTACACCATAAAATTGGTACAACCTATAATGCTTAACGAAGCATGACACAATTTTAACACTAAAATATAATATTACGGAATTCAATAAATTCCCTGCTCCTTCTCACGTTTCTCTTCATCCTCTGCATTACCGGAGGAACACAATACCACCCCCTTCCTTCTTCTTTTTTTCAATTATTCTTCTAAGTCTCTCAATCTCAGTCAGCTGAAACTGGTGACCGCAACTGGTCATTCACCTCTGTTTCTACCACCGGTGTATACCCAATTGACTAAATGCAAAGAATAAATAATACCCGTAGGATATCAACGTATGTACTAGTATATCATTAAACTTGTTGGAACACTTATATGGGAATCTATATATAAATCAAGAGGATTATAACACATGGGAATATATATATATACATGGATGAACGAATATATATATATATATATGTACACACCTAGAGGTATGTACAGTTAAAGAATCGAACGATTAATCTAAAGGCTTAGATGGTGACACTAGTCAATGAATTGATTGCCAGAGGACTAGAAACGAGGGATAAGAATTCAAATGTAAATAATTGTTTGATCGTTTAAATCGGACGTGCAAAGTTGAACTTGACCCTGGCCAGGTCAAGAGACACTACGCACAAATTGGGGTGAAAAGGTATCCAACACTTAGCGATAACGTCAGTGTGGGATGATTCTCGAAACCCCTACAAGTGGACACATAAATACAATTAGGTGAAAGTTATAAGTTGGATAAGTAAAAATGCAAGGAAGCGGTGTTGAAACCACAAAATACATGGATACATGGCTTGAAAATTCGGGGATAGACACATGAGTATACAGATATGTGAGGATTTGAAATGGTGTGATGTTACTTTTAACCCAAAAGTTACCACGTAAATATATACAATCGCAATCAAATGCAATATGTAACCAATAGTAGTCAATTACCTTAGTTCCTGGCGGGACATAAGAACAAAAATGATGATGAGAAGGAAACTAAACATCCTATGTAAAATAGTTTACAATCATAGAGACTTCTAACATATATAATTCAGTAACCTTTTGACTGAAACTAATTAAAGCCAACCAGCAACGTCAAAGCCATAAGTGGGGCTGAAAAAATAAAGATTCTCAAAGATGAAAAACATCTCATTTGGCTGTGCACGTTAGCGGATAAAAAAAAAGAGGTAGTAATGCTAGCAGAGCAGACTAGCTATCTACACATAATTTCGAGCGGTAAGATAAACTAAACAAGTCGTTGTAACAAAGACACGTCCGTGAGAATCAAATATTAAGAACTAAATAGCTACTACGGAGCATACTTGAACTAAAGCCAAAAGGTCAGCCAAAAAGAACAATTCAGACGCTTAAAAGCACAAAAAAAAACATGAACTTCTGACCTCCAGAGTAAATAGATAAGACCGTGTATTAATTAAAATACCCCACGGCAGTCGAGAGGCCTTTCACTAAGCCATGCACCACCTTATAAAGCATAGAAAGGGAAAACTAAACCCGAAGGTAATCAGAGTCGCACAGCAGAAGCTGGTGGACCGAAACACCCATTTTCCTGTTGAATAACTAGTGATTTCTTTGCCAATACCTTAGACCCAAAAAGGCTAAACCCAAATCCGTTATAGATCGGTATGGCAACCGATAAGAATCGTTCGGACAGAAACTAAGCCGTTAACATGGTCAAGGACTTTGATGAGATTATATTGTGAGCTACAATACATATAAACTAAAATGCCCCATGATATAATAAGGATTACGTGGGCGTAATCCATTTTTAAGGGGGGTAGGCGCGTTGCGTTTTTACTTGTTGTTGCTCGTTAGAGGTGTTGTTTTTGATGTTATGGGTGTGTGGTCTGGGTTGAAGGCATTGTGGATATGAGTGAGTAACTTGTTCATCTGATTGCTGATGAGTACGGTATAGGAGTATTACTAGTACATTACAATATTATTGAGAACTTGGTCAAGCCACAAATGGGGCGTGGTCTTATAAGCACAGATGGTGAAATAGAACCGCTGAATTTACGGGACATATTCGGGACTTGATCTTTTCACTATGCGTGTGTTCCTACAGCCACGCGTTGGTTGTGCGTATGAGATTGTTATGTGTGTGTATGTACGCTCGGTTTGGAATGAATGTGTGTACTGTGGTTTACACCTCAGATTGTTATTTGTACATTGCTAATACCTTGGACTACTATGAAAACTTGTGAGAAGCCATTAATGTGGCATAGTGCCTATAAACACACTTGGGTAGTGAGAATTATGAAATGTGGGACTTGATCCCTAGGATTAACAAGAATGGGAAAACATCGGTTAAGGAAGTAGGACTTCGGGACAAAGTCCCTTTTTAAGGGGGTAAGTTGAAACACCCCCAAATAGCCTAATACATAAAATCATAACCCCGTGAAGATTTGCTGATAATAACGTGTCACGTTATTCGGGACATGCAACAATGTATGAACAATCAAACTAATTACGGAACATACGAGTGTCCGAAAACGTGACAATGTGTCACCACCAGTAGCGAGGTTATAAATCAATTGCTGAGGCAAAGTAAGGAAGCTACAGAGTTTTGATAAGTTGTACACTAGCTAATATATTAAGAACACACGTAGAATAAAATAACAAGACTGCTACAAGTTATATTATATGATTCAAGGTTATAAATATTTATAACGCGCAAGGCATGATGGGATCCTATGCTAAATATTTTGACAACAAGACTAACGCATGAAGAAGTCTTAAAGAGGTCATGTAACACATGCCTTATGCTATTAGATGTAAACTAGTTAATATGGTATTATAGATACCAAGAGAATCACAAACGCGCACTAACTAGGTGTGGCCAGTTTGACATTAAACAAAAAAAACACATGAGTTAACCTACCGTTCCTTAACAAGAGTATAACATTAACTAGTCATAGTATGCCTAAGTATACTATGTTCGAACCAAAAAAAAAGACTAACAAGTCTGAAGACTATTCCGTAATAGATATCTTTGAGACTTCAGCTCAGCCAACCATGGTAGGTTTCAGTGACATGCAGATCAGACATGGAATCATGGCCATACACCCAAGTTTGAATTTCACAAACTTTCACACACTGCCTTGTAACTTGAGACCCATATTCCCTTGTCCACTCCTGAACGTATTACCCCCTCAATTTCCCTCTGTAACAGGGACTGAAGCAGACAAAAAAAAACGACTACAGCACACGACACTTCCTTCGGTGTCTGATAACCTGAAGTTCAAGAGAACTGTGGTGAGTTCAGCAAAAGTGCCCAAGTGACAAGCCTGAGCAGGAGATCGGCATTCTTTTCAAACCCCCACGTCTCAGAGTTGCCATCTTCCAAATTCCCACAAAGGCCTTCACTGGAAACATATTACACAGTCATGTAGATCTCGGCTTTTTAACCTCCTCTTGATTGTGCCAGTCGATTCATAGGCAGACAGTCCATCTCCTCCATCCTCTTGCATGCGTAGTTCCTACCTGTACAAAACTCCTCTCGCCTCTCTGTTTTCTCCTGCACGCAAGGTAAATGCTAGTGTTTTGCATGGTTCTCCTTCTTCCCTTCTCCCGTCTGTTCCCTCCTATGTGGCTCCTGACCGAGAAGCCACTCCTGATCAATCTTTCCTCTCTGCATCTGTAGACATTGCTTGTACATTATCTGAGCAAGGGCTGTGAAACCCCTCCAGCAAACATGCGAGAAGGTATAACACCTGAAGCAAATCTTTCCTTGTTCCCGGTCACTTCGGTCATGGTCTTCCCTTCTTAATCTGTGACAATGACTGCTTAACCCCTTCCCCTTACATGTCTGTAACAGCAACACTCCTTACAGTGTGAAACCAGTTGAGGCCCTTTCAAAACAAAAAAAACTGAACTGACATCAACTATCAGCACTTTGGTTTTGACTGCAGTTCAAGGTAAGGCCATAGTAGAGGTTCTGTGCTAATTTCTAAGTTTTCCCCCGTCATTGTCGTATGTCTGAGATGATGGTATAGCATGACTCTAGTAGTAGACATTTGTCTGTGGGCATTAACTGAAATTGGAGAACTAGTGCAAGCTACCAAGGATGTAAGTCAGTGGCTAATCTGTTCAGAGAAGGATGAAACACAAACTTAAACTTTAGTCGTTACTTTCTGTATAAGGAATTGGTAGTTGATTTAGCAGGAGTGTGTCGGCTTGGCTCTGAAGTTTATAACCTTGTTAAGACATTAACTAAGTGGGTGAATACCGTGAAGGGAATGAGAAGACAGATCAAGGTATTAAAAGAAAGATAAAAAGAAAAGGGAGATACCCATCTTGTATTACAGTGTTCAGTTCTGGTACAGAGAATTCCCGATTGAATTACCAGTGTTGTTAGGGGCTTATTTTGAGATTAAAACCTTGGTACATCACTTAGTTAATTAGGGTAAACGATCAGCACATTAAGATAGAAGTAAGAAGTAGAAGAGTGCAGGAATAAAATTCAGTTCCTGCAGTTGTGGGTTTCTATATACCAACTTTTCAGAGGTTATATAAAGTTTGTATGGGCTGGATAATCAACTTGAGACCCTGCTAACATATTAGTCTACAGCAGATAACTTGGGGAAATGCTAGAGAAACCATTAACACATTGAAAAGGAGTAGTAGGAATAGGAGAATGCAGAGACTCGACTTCAGTTTTCTGCAGATCATTACCGGTTCTGTATAACAAGGTTTTAAGGGTATAACAGGGTTATTTTGGGTTGTTTTTTAAGTTCAGAAATTTAGCTAAAGCCCTCAGTTAGAGGGGTAAATACTTTGGGGAAACGAGGAACAGATCAAGTAACAGAAAGGGGGGAAGATAGAAGGAAACATACCAGCTCTGCGTTATGTTTTTTATTCTTCCTTTCAGTTCTGTCTGGTTTGGTTGTAGGACGTTTCAGAAGCAATAGCAATGTGGGTTTTGGGATGTGTATGGAGTTTAAAATCATGACAAAATGCTTAACTACGAGAGTAAATAAAGTGGGGGAGTGGAAAAGTCGGATTCGAGAGCAGCATGAAAACAAGGGACATAGTATATCAGTTCAGATGCTAGCTGTACAGTTTTTGTCCATTTTTCGGTTATGTATGGTGAACTACCAGTAGCGTAGTAGCCTTGTTTTGGTTTAGAATCCTGTTTAAGGCCTTAACTAACTGAGTCAGCAATATTAGAAAAGATGGAAGGTCAAACTGTGAACGAATAGAAGAAAAAAAATAAAAGGAGAATATCAGGATTGGAGACTTTAGTTTATATCGTTCCTGAAAGGTTGAGCTTCTGTATAATTAAATTGCAGAGAGTGGCTTAAGGGATTGAAATCTTGTTAATGCATTTAACTCAGTTTTAAACGCCTTGGGTGAATACGGAGTCAGATTAGTGAGCAGCATAACAGTGATATAAGGGGATAGATCAGCTTCAGGTTTTAGTTTCAGTTCTGCAACATTTCAGTTTCTGTATAACGAAACTTCAGTAGCAGTACCCAAGTTGTGTTGGGATTAGTTGGAATTTAAAACCTCGTTAGAGAACTTAAATAAGCAGGGGAGTGTGTTGGGACAGATTAAAGACAGTCTAACAAACTAAAAGGAGGATTGAAGAGGGGATACACTGATTTTTGGTTCTCAGTTTTCCAATACTTGATGTTCTGTGTAACAGATTTACAGAGGTTGTAACAGTGTTGAACTGGTTTAGTAAAGTACCAAAACATAGCTAATACGTTTAGCTAGGCTGGTGAAACAAGTTGGGAAGAAATGAACAGAACCTCGTGAACCAGAAAGGGGAGAGTTAGAAGAAAGATAACAGATGTTAGGTTTCAGTTTTCAGTTCTTTCTGAAAACTTAGATGCTGTACAGCCATGAGAAGGTTTATAGGAGTTGTACTGGGTGGTTAATGAACTCAAACATACTTAATAAACGTAAGTAAGGTATAAACTTCTTGGGGATAAATTAGAATTCAGTCTAATAAACTGACAGAGAAAAAAAAAATGAGCTACGCATATTCTGTTTCCAGATTTTCAGTTGAATGTTGTTTCTGTACAGAAACTACATGAGTGTTTAGTTTGGTTGAATATGAACTTAAAACTTTGTTAATTAAATTAACTAAGGGTGTAAACATGTAATAAGAAGCTTGGAAGTCAGTTTTACAGTAACAGATTAAATAAAGGAGAGATGCATCAGTTTGGTTTTAGGAATTCGATATGAAATTGTTCTGTATAATTGAGTTGTAGCAGGGATTAAGGGAGTTGTTTGGTCTGGAAAATAACTTAAGAACCCTACTGATACGTTTACCTAGGGGTGTAACCACAGGGAGAGTAATGAGAATGCAGTTTAAGGCACCAAGAGAAAGGGAAGAATGAAAGGGCACTGATGTGGTGTTTCAGTTCTGAAGTGTATGCCTCAGTAGGAACAATTTCTAAGCCTGCTAAAAATGTTGCGTGGGTTTGATAATGAACCCAAAACACACCTAACATAACGACTAAATGGATGAAACAGCTTGGGAAGGTTAGTCATCAATTGTACCCTAGAAGTAGGATAGATATGGTGAGGAACAAGAGTTTTGTTTCAGTTTTCTGAGGTCTAGGTTTCAGTGTGGTTAACTTCCGTTGGTGCCAAGGGGTCGGATGATAGTTGATAATGGACTAAATCAGTACCAACACCACTGGATAAACTAATGAACTATTTAGGAAGAGTAAACATTAGTTGATACCTAAAGGAGAGGTTGAGCGGGGTTAAGCACCGAAATTATGTTACAGTTTTATAAACTTGGGGGCTTCTGCATGAATGGGTTTTAGGAATATTTAAAGGCTTCTCTTCTAATAATGGGTTAAAAAAACGTTGCTAACCTACTTAGCTAAGGTAGAAGTACATCAAAGACAAATTGAAATCCCTTAGACGTGTTACATGATGGTGCTCAAGAATACTCTAAAACCTAAGCTATAACTAGGGACTTGGTTCATGTAAGCCAACAATATAAATGTACTAAGGTAGGGTCTAAGAACAGTACTTGGAGAATTTCTAAAGGCTAATATAAGTTGAACCTTCAACTAAAATTCACCTAGGGGACAACACCCGATAAAATGGGATAAACTAGGAAAGTGTTACAACGGTCGTGCATGGGATTATTAAACTGATAAGTTGTTTTAATTAACATTAGGACCGTAACGAAGCCAACCGGGACCCCGGTGTGAGACAACTCTTTCTTCTGAACAGTATGGACATGTGTGGTTCGTATGTTGCCGTGTACACGGCTTGTGTGTTGTGCCTTGTTTGTTTATGACCACAAGACTAATGCATGAAAATGAATGTTTGTTTACCGTGCTTATTTGTCTGTTGTGAGCTTGTGTAAAGCATGTGAATGGATTGATTATTTCCTTGCTTACCTGCTTGCTATTATTGTGCATATTGCTTGCGCGCACACAGTAGTGTAGTCCTTCTCGTTGATGAATCCTTGAGATGAAACCACAACGAACTTCATAAACAAACCAAAGGAACTACATAAAGGGAAAACTCCTCTTAACTATAGAGGACCTCTAAAGACACCCACTATGGTGTCGAATTATCAAAGTAATGATAAGCCAATACTTGAGAAGGAATAGGGAGACGGGCCCTTTG
>JAIOTZ010002517.1:0-16060 GCA_023374045.1 Limonium bicolor
GACTATTGACCAGTTATTATTTTATTTTCTCTTGCTCAAACAAACAACTAGAAAAATCTAATTAAGGGAATTATTTTCAATTTCTTTCATTCCCTTTCCTGATTCAATTTTATTACCCGCTCGAAACAAACGCCCCCATAGTTTGAACAGTCCCGAAAATGATATTCATTTTTATTCTAATGTTTTAAGATTGTAATTTATTGCAAGTGTTTGCGAAAGATATAAAAATATTTAGTTTATGAGCATAAGACTTATCTCGTGAGCTGATAAAACATATCTATATATAATGTAGGAGTGTTTCCATATAAAATATGTTGAATCCGAAATTAAGACTAACTTGACAAAATTATGTGTATGTACAAATTTTTCATGTTTAAAGATAAAATACTATATATTATTATTTTATGAAAAGATAAAAAGATGATAATATTTACTAAAAACGATTGTGGCTACTAGATAACAGTCACACCCATTTTCCGGGAGGGTCTCTGCGAAAAGAGCACTTGAAGCATGAATTAGAGACATCTTCAGGCTTCCATTTTGATGATTGTTTGGCTTTTCCTCTTTCACCCTGCTTTTCTTTTTCATCAAGGATCAATGGTGGTTCCTCTTTGATAGTCATTCCCTCTAGTAAGGTGATAAAGAGAATAGAAGGGGATGGATGTGGTTGGGCCTCTTTCTCCACAACCTTGACCATAGCCGATGTAGCACCCCAACTACTAAGCCGATAGTTAACGTTAAACTGTAAAGCCAACTACCTCGAATTCATAGCGGATAATTCAAACTTCTCGGTGTCCTTTAGTCACCCACATGACTGACAAGGCCTATTAATACAGCAACTACGGTTTGACTTACTGGAATAAAATCCTTAAATAACCAATATCATACATTACCGAGTTTAATCTAATATCCAAAATACAAGTTCGATTCTCCACTTCACCAAAGTGAATACATGAGTTTATAAACTCCCAAAATATGTTCACTCCTAAAAAGTATCTAAAAAGTAACTACCCTGTCCTACACTCCGACCGGGTCACGTCTTCGATCATGTACCTGAAATGGTTAGGCCACAATGGGCTCAACACAACTTGTTGAGTATGATAATGTGTAACCCGTCAACTACCGGGCTATACACGACTAATTGGTCATAAGCATGCAGTTGATTTTAATTCAAAAGAGAAGGAACATGGTTTCACTGTACTAGTTTTATAGATGGGCAGATTGGAATCTCAAGTATCTATCTTGGAGGTTGTTAAAGGAGCTTTGCAATCAGGTTAATCTTCCTTAGGTGGTGATGGGGGATTTCAATCAGATAACCTTCAACTCTGAGAAGAAAGAGGGAAGAATTAGAAATGAATCAGTCATGAAACCTTTTAGAGACTATTTGGAAGAATGTGAACTAGTTGATCTTGGTTTCTTTGGGAATTTTTCCACCATTACAAACTGTCAATCAGATGGTCATAACTCTATAAGCATATTGGATAGAGCATACTACTCTAAAGACTTTTCACTTTTCCAAATATCTCTATGCAACATCTTTAGAGAGGTAGATCTAGTCATTGCCCAATATTAATCAGATTCTTCGGTTCTCACAAAAAACCAGCTAGGATCTTCAGATTTGATAACCTGTGGATTAATGAGAAGAAATGTCATGATATTGTTCTAGATGTTTAGGGGCATAATGAACTAAATCTGATTGGAAAGGTGAAACTCTGTGCTATAAAACTTTCTTAATGGAACAGTTGGTCCTTGAGTAAAGTGAAGTGGAAGATCAACAAGAAAAAACAAGATCTGGTGAAGATTGACAGTTCTCCTCCTACTACTGGCAACCTGTGTAATAGGAAAATAAATGTTCTGGAGATTGAGCTTCTAAGATTGAAGGAGGAAATAGCTTGGAAACAAAGAGCAAGAGACAAGTGGTTTAAAGAAGGAGATAAAAATACGGGTTTCTTTCATGCAAAATCCTCCGCTAGAACTAGAAAAATCAGACTTCTGAACTCTTAAACCAACAGAATGTGATGAATTATCAATGGTCAGTTGGAACAAATTGTTAGATCTCACTTTGACAAATTGTTTTAGACTATTATTCCTCCAGATCCTGGTGTTTTCCTCATCTGGTAGTTGGGAAGCTCAACCGAGAGTTTGTCTTAGAGTTCCAAACATCATATTCCTCTGATGAAATCTTCCAAGTAGTGAAACAGTTACAGTTGGGTTCTGATAAGGCTACTGGCCTTGATGGGTTTAATGGCAGATTTTAAGAAGTATTGGAGTGTTGTTGGAGGTCAAGTGACTAAGACAATGATGCAAGTGCTTCAAGGTAATTCTCTCCCTGAGAATTTAAATGACTATTATATTACTCTCATTCCTAAGATAAATGGTGGAGTTGATATTAGTCTTTTTCACCCCATTGTTCTCTGTAATTTTAATTATAAATTATCTATAAAGTCCTTGCAACTAGGATACAGAGTATGCTCCCTAGTACTATATCTAGTTTTAAATATGGTTTTGTATAGAGAAGGAATAACACAGATAATATCATCATTGTGGTGAAATCCAACATGCTCTTAATAAAAGTTACTAAGAAAAATGGTCTTTTTTAAAAGTATACTTAAGTAAAGCTTACGATAACCTTGAGTGGAGCTTTATCAAGAGCATTCTTCAAACTATGAGATTCCCTTCTATGTGGTTAATTCCTGTTATGAACTGCTTAGCCTCTGTGAGATGATCCATCCTCATAAATGGTGCTCAAGGAGCTTTCTTCTCTCCAACAAGAGGTATCCACCAGGGAGACCCTTTATCTCCCTTTATTTTCATCCTTGTGCAAGAAGCACTTTCAAGTGCCTTTGAACAAATAGATAGAGAAGGTTACTTTCAGGGTATTAAGTTATCAAACTCTGGTCCCTCAATTTCACATATGGCCTTTGCTCATGATATTCCATTATGTGGTGCTTCTAACCCCTTAAATGTTAGACATTTGAAAAGGATCATAAAAGAGTTTCTTACAGTTCAGGACACAACATCAACAGTATAAAATCAGAGGTTTTTTTTTCAATGCAAGACTAGCCATAAGTTAAATTAAGATTTGTTCAATCCCAGATCATCCGGAAGTTCCAAGACTTTCCAAATACCCTGGTCTACCTATCAAAGGTGGAAAAATAGAACTGGATTGTTCAATTATCTGGTTGAGTCAGTGGGGCAAAAAATCCACTTCTGGTCACGTCCTATGTCTCAAGCTACCAGAGGAGTCCTTATCTCTATTGTTCTCCAAACTATCCCAAATTACACCATGTATTTGTTCCTCCTTCTTGGCACTATAGTAGCAAAGATAAATATTCTACATTTTCTTCTTTCTGGTGGGGGGGGGGGTCCGTCAATAAAAAAGGGATGCATTGGATTAGTTGGCAGAAATCTTATTCTACCCAAAGTAAATGAGGAAGTGGCTTCAAAGATATTGCCCTATTCAACAAAGCCCTCTTAGCCAAGCAAGTTTGACATATACTTCAAAACCCTGATGCTCTTATGTCAAGAATCCTTAAAGGGATATACTTCCCAACATCAGATATCCTTCAATCTTTTGTCAATAGAAATGCTAGTCTTATATGGAGATCTATTATCTCACCCATTACTATGGTGTCTAAATGAGCCAGATATTAGATAGGTAATGGATCTACATCTGGTTTTTGGAATTCTCATTGGATTCCAAGACCAACTACATTCAAACCTATTACTATTCCTCCAATTTATGAGTTGGATATCAAAGTCAATCACTTCATCGACTGAGAAGTGGGAAATTGGAATTTTACCTCCCTCAAGAATTCAGTGTGAAGTATAGATAAGGAAATCATTAAACAAATCCCTATTGGTATTAGGGAATAAGATAATTGGATTTGGTATCATTCTAATAATGGCCTCTTTTTTGTTAAATCTGTCTATTTTCTGCTAAGAATGAGGAGGAGAATCTCCACTCTTCTGATAGTTTTGATTACTTCCTGATCCTCACCAGAATCAAAGTTGACCAGTGTAGCCCTAGAGCAAAACTCATCCTTTGGAAGTTTCTCTCCAATATTATCCCTCAGTCATGGCTAGGATATTAGGGGGGTCAGACAAGTGTTTCTTATATGGAGCAATAGATACTACATGTCATAGTATCTTCTAGTGTATTATGGTGCGTCAATTTTGGGAAGGAATAATAGACTTATCCAACCTTCCTCCTAATGGTGCTACTAGAATACATGATAAGTTTTTTAGTTCTCACAAAACTGGAGCTTGGATAAGCTTGCTAAGATTGTTAACCTTATGTGGTAAATTTATGATGTAAAAAACTTTGTGAGACATAATTTTGAATATTCGTGGATTAATCTGATAGATTCGAATATGGCTTTCTATGAAGCTTACAGGATCAATATGAGCAAAAATCATCTTTGATTTTCAATTACTCAGGGTGGTCCCTCATAAACAAGACTTCATGAAGATTAATTGCCCTTTCAAATGCAGGAAAGGGAGGCTTACTATCCTTTGTGGTTCCATCAGAGACAATAGAGGTTGCCCTGTCATGATCTTCAACAAAGTGATGTTGGAAAGACATAAGATTCATGAGGCTGAAATACAGGGTGTTAATATTTGTTTAGCCTGGATACTGGAAGAAGGCTACCTCAAAGTTCAAATCGACATCAGGGTGCAACAGACTTATGATCATATGCAACATAAGATCTATACTCAAGGATGTCAGCATTGGATCAAATTATTAGTGTCAAGCCTTTATTTAATGAACTAACTCTGTGTAAGGTTAATAGTTCTTTTTATTTTCCTGTTGTTCATCACTAATCTGTTTAATAGTACTGAAAATTTTAAGTTATGGAAGGGTACTAAAATCCTCTCTAGTATTGTTAGGATATGTAATATAGTTTTTGATAAGTAAGCTCAGTTAGCTGCTCCTTAATATGACATTGCAAGTTAAGACAAAAAAGGAGTGTAATGAGACAAGACATTGTTATTACGATCTCAACATGCCTTGTCACAAGTACAAACAAACAATATTCTTTATTCCATGCAAACTCTTAATTCCAATATTGTTCATATCCATTAAATGAGTTATGTTTGTAAGACAATTTTTTTTATGTAGGCTAGCACCAAACACTACAAAATATACTGAACCGTCTTGTGCACCCTTTGAGTGTAAAAGATATCCTCTTCTTTCCTCACATATCACATCGATCATCTACAATACAAAATTCGGTTCATCTATCACTTTCCACAAGGTTTTCATGATGCAATAAGGTCTTAAGTCATATTAAACAATAAAATCCCCTAAATGTTACTCCACTTGTTTATATGAGCCCAACATAAGTTAGAGATATAACTATAGCTTGAATCAATTATATAATTGTAGATTTGGTATAAGTTTAGCATTGAATACCTTGGGTGGTCACACAAAATCAAACGTATTAACTTAGTGTCAGACCTAGTGTAGAGCTAGGTGTGACAAGTGATACACATGAAACTTAGTTTATTTTATATGTTACAAAGTTTTTTTTTTTTGTTTTTTAGGGGACTTTGACACCCTTGTATTTTTTTTGAACAAAAACCATTAACCTCTTGTATTTCCCTCAAACTCTTTACCGCTAAACCAGTTTTACTTCTTGTTTTGACACCCTTGTACTGATCATTATGAATTGTGCTTATAGTTTGTGAATCACTCTTAAATGACGATAGTTTCTTACATTTATTTTTATGCTTTTGTTATTATTTATTTTAAAATGTGTTAATTGATATTTGCTAAGTTAACTTGAATTTGTTTTTTTATTAATTTAATCATTAAGGAGTCTATTTGATATAAGCTATTTTGTCAGAGACTAAATGTTGAACTAGGATAAAGAAAAAAACTAAGAAGTGGCAACATGTTTGATGCTTTAATATCTGTGATAGAAGAATATGTTTTTATTTAGGTTTTGTTCGGCATGGCTTTTTTGTGGTTGTTTTGTACCTGTTTTGGTCTGGTTGCTTTGTCTGGCTGTTTGCAGCATTTTGCTGGTTGTTTTGTGCTGGCATATCTGTGGCGGTTTTGAAAACTGTTGTTTGGCAGTGTGGCTGTTTCATCTAGCGTTTTTGAATAAGTTAGTTTAGTTAGTTATGTGCAGTGCGTTTACCGATTTCTGTGATACGATTACAAATTTCATATTACATTTTAAAACAATTTATTGTTAAGTTGTAAATAAAGAAACTACTACAACAATATACAAATTAATATATACATAGTTTATTGACTAGGAAGACAACAAATTTTTACAATCAATTTTTATTAACATTTATATTAAGGTCTATACAAATAACTTCACTATTATCAACCACAATCCTGTCAATTGATAACAACAATTGTAACTATACGTGGTTTTAACACACCAGACTACTTGTTCACATTTGGATAAAAAGAAAATAAAATAATTAATTAGTGAACTTTATTAATGTTTACATCATACAAAAAAATAAATAAACAGTTTAGCTGTTAAAAAATATGGCCTATATATTACTATATATACATATAATTAAATATTCAAATTTTATACCTTATTTTTGATAAAATGAAATACTACCATTACAATGTGGTGTTGGTAAATAATTTGTAAACACTACTACTGAATGACATTTTTATAAAAATAAATAACAAGTGAATTTTTTTAAATTAGTTAATTTATTCACAACAATCGCTACAATTTCTTAACCCTGAATTGTAAAAAATAATATGCACCGTATTCATTATCTTTATTACGGTAATTTTGTAAAATTACGGTATTCATTCTCTTTGCAACATAACTGCTGATTGTTTTATGGTTATTTTGTGTTGGTATATTTATGACTATTTTGAAAACTGTTGCTTGATAGTGTGATGGTTTGACATTTTTGCTAAAAATCCCACCCTAAAAGTGTCACATATATACCATAAGACCACCAAGACCGAACTAAGCTTAATCCCTAATACTGTAATTAAAATTTATTTCGACATGAATATTACACTACAAGTGTTCATTGTGTTATAAATAATACAATTAGTGGATGTACATCCAATCATCCTATGACTTACCTTAGACCTTTCATCTGTGTAACTCCGTAACCTCCCCAAACTCTTTATTAGTAGACCTTTGATCTTTTGCTTTCCTACCACTCAAAGGTTCGGTAATGTATACTATATAAGGATGTACAATGGAATGATAAGGTGGATGCGAATTACAGTCTACATTCTCTACTATTCTCTCTCTTATTCTCTTGATGTTATAACACATTATCAGCACGATAGTTTCTACCAAAATATCTTATTCTCTCTTCCATACACCATAGACGAAAAGTATTGATTCATTTTTCTCACTACCATTTTTCAAATGATGGTTATTGTTTATCTTACTAGAAATCGTTGTGTTTTGTTAAGAATCTGTGATGCCGAAAATTTTATATGTTGAATTGAAGCTGCATTTGATGGATACTTTACCGATTCTAGAAGGTGTAAGTAAGTTTAATCAGTTTTATCGGCATGGTTATATTAACAGGCAGGTAAGTAAGACGCAACACTCAAAATAATTTATATTTTATGTATATGTATATATGAGTTTCTAAATCAAAGTAAAAATCCTTATCTTTCTTTTATTCATTATACATAAGTACAAATTTCACTATTTATTATATAATGATACAAAATAACAATCTTCAATTTGTGAAAATAGTGGAGGAGATATTTTACAAAAAAAGGAAGAATTTTGATACTTGTTTATGAAGTTTCACCTTTTGTGAGAAAGAAGAATGGTAAAAAGATTTTTTATGAGATTGTACGGGGTCGAGTTTTTCTTTATTAAAAAAAAGAAGATTTGAGGAAAAATAAATACCGCATTAAACGGAAAGCAATATTTTTGATGAAATATATTGTTTTAGTTTTTGAAGAACTATTGTTTTGTAGAATAATGATTTTTGCATAATCACTCTCTCAAGGTATTATTTGGCGTTATATATATATTTGTTTTGAAAAGCGAACCATCAAATATGGTATGATTCATTCCGTTCAATTTTATTTTATGATTGAAAAATAGTATTGCCAAAAGGATGGGTTTGAATTACCGTTTATGAGGCAATCCATATTGAGATAGTAAAAAAAGGTGATATTACTTGGCGCAAGATGTTGCACTAGAGGTTAAGAATTCTCCTATGTAATCATTGAAAAGGAGATTGTAAATTATAATATTACCTCGTACAAGATAATAGCATTGAAGGTTGATAATGATAAATTATTGTTTTCCCTCTTGCATGACTATGCATTTGAGGTGGATGGTTTAAAAAAATGGTCAATATTTGATATAAGATTGGACCGATTGTAAAAGCTCTTAGAGAGCTAAATAGATTTTAAAGAGTTAAAAATAACTCCATATAAAGTAACTTTGGTATAAGTTACATTGTCTCCTAAGTAACCATTGAAGAGTTACATTTGATAATTATTATTGGAAAATTAAAGAGTTTTCCTAGTGAATTTTCAACTCAAGCTCTGAATGCTAATGTGTAACATGCATGATTATGAAAGAAGTCGAGCTTGAGGTTGAATTTTGGCAAGATCTATATGTAAGATCATTGATGATAAGGGAACTAAAAGCTTGAATTACCTTATGAAAATGACCATTTTATCTTGTCAGGTCAATTGTAAAAGATGTTATAATCTATGATAGAATATTGTAAATTCTTACATGGTTGGACCGTGTAAAAAAGAAAATGTTTACAATTGACATCATGATAAACCATCATATATCCCTGAAGGATATTGTTAAGTTGATGTCATTATTGATGAAAAAATGTTAAGGTTTCATCCTTAATACATGTGTATAAAGTGCAAAAGACGCACTAGAGTACATGAATTTTGACATATTTTATAACCGTGCTTTGGGTATTGGTTATTCATGGTACTCTAAAGGAATAAAATATGGTACGTTGAACCATCTATGAAATCTATAATAGATTCGCAAGTGTATTGTAAGTCAATGAATGACATAGAGTCATATATTATTGATAGTGCTATAATGCGCAGCTGAAAATGTTTTATATACAACTATATAGTCTATAAGAGACTATGAAAAATGAGAGCTTGCTCTTGTGAGCCATGAATTTTAAACACTATTCATTATGTTCCTTGAGGGAACAAGAATAAATATTGAGTAATACACTTTTAACAAAAAAATATGCTCATATAAATGGGAAAACAAGCACAAATGTGCCAAGTTATATAAGTTTATATAACGTAGAATCCCATAAAGCCCCAAAGATAAAGGGGGTCACTAACACACGGACCACGGTTAGTGAAACAATAAAATATTCACTATATGAAATAGAAAAATGGGTCATCCATGGGAAAAGTGATGTCGAATCACTAGTTTTTCTAAAATATCAAGAACTTCTAGGTTCTTACTTGAGTGACAATAGTTCATATAAAATACAGTGAGATCATTGAAAAGGAATTGGATGAGAATTTTTATACCCCCTTGCAATATCATGGATTGATTATGGGCGAAAAATTTACCATGTGGACCTTCGGGATATATATGATGTTTGATACATCAAATAATTGTCACATGAAGTATTGTATTCATTGCTATTGATTTAAAGAAATCTAGCTATAATGAAATTATCCATGTGATTTTAAGAATAAGATGGATAATATGAAAGTTGAAAGAATAGTGGTATTGAGTAACTTATACTCCCACTAAAAACGACTTTATTAAGTCGATAATTTGGTAGAGAAAAAAAGGAAAAAGGTTAGACAACTAGGTTTGTGTCTATACCCCCTCCCCCATTAAAAATATAAAAATGGTTATAAAAAAAGGAAAGTTGAGAATAATGAACTTCTTTAGTTCTTAAGCATTCTCAACTTTAGGGGGAGAATGATATGTGTTTTGATATTTGACACAAAGTCTTATCAGTAAAATCAATTGTGCCTTATTGAAAGATTACAAAAGCAAGCACATATTGAATGTTGCTACAACTATGCTTTTGGGAAGTATGATTCTCCAAGATGCTTATGAATTTGTAAGATGTCAAATTAGAGAGCGGTTGTCTCTAGCTTGAATGTCCTTAACCAAATGTTAATGGACTATGAATTATGTCATGCATGACAAAGTAAAATGAAATAGAGGTGCAAAGAATAATTCATTTGGAAAATGTTGTAACTAATTGATGCATTCATAGATATGAATAAAGTAACATAATCATATATACACTAGTGTGAATATTCCAGCGGTTAGAAGCGTGGGAGACAACCGGTATGGCAAGTGAATCTCAAGTATGCTGGAGGCGTGGTCGACCCTCGGGATCCAAATAACCCTCGAAAGAGGAGTCCAGTCCTTCAAAAGGGGGACGAATATGCCAAAATGACACAAAAGGAAAAGGCATATGAGGAAAAATTTGAACCCTCGAAAGAGGAGTCTAGTCTCTCGAAAGGGGGACAAATATGCCAAATGATTGTAAAACCCCTACTATTAATTCAATCATTACCGTCCAATCTCCTCGTGCTTCCCGAGTCACGCAGCGGATACATACTTACATACATCGGGTGATACAATGCCGTTAGTGTACCTTTTCGGTGACATTTTGTGCTTAAATGCTTAATCTCTCTGCTTATCTTGCGTTTGTTCAAATTCAATATTGTGGACCCTGTATATGTGGGTTGTTCTCTTTAGGAATAAATATTGTTATGAATTATGGGATAAATGGTACAAAATGGTACAAAGTTTAAAATTTTGATTACTTTTGAGGAGCATTTTTATCGGTGTGACCAAATGATCTGAAATGGTTGGATTTTTATTACTCAGGGGTTCCTTCTGTCTTCTTTCTTAGGGATTGCTAAGGGTGCTTCTCTGTCAAAAAAAGAGAGAAAAATATTTAAAAATAAGGGACTTGCGAGACACCTTGGTAACCACAAGAGATTGAGTGTTCTTAATACAAAGGCTTGATGCCTACATATTATCTTCTCATCTCTTATGCAAAAGTGAAACAAAGCATAAATCTATTTTTCCTTTTGTTTTCTCCTCAATGCCCATTCTTGAGAGAAGTTGGCCATGGTAAAAGTTCTCAAGTCACCTTAAATCAAGAAGCAAACTACGTACCCTAAGTAGGGAATGCTCAATAATACAAATATTATTATGAAGGGTAGGATAAAGAAGTCAATAGTACATGATCTTAAACCATTTAGAGAGTGGTGATCCATCACCTACTGGTGGCATAGGTGTACTCAGGGCAAAAATAAAAATTAGAGTTTCGGGGTATGATCCGGAGTACTTCAATGCTTCTTGATTTAAGGTGACTTTGAAACTTTTACCATGGCCAACTTCTCTCAAGAATGGGCATTGAGGAGAAAACAAAAGGAAAAATAGATTTATGCATTTGTTTCACTTTTGCATAAGAGATGAGAAGATAATATGTAGGCATCAAGCCTTTGTATTTAAGAACACTCAACTCTCTTGTTGGTTACCAATGGTGTCTCGCAAGTCCCTTATTTTTTTAAATATTTTTCTCTTTTTTTTGACAGAGAAGCACCCCTTAGCAATCCCTAAGAAAGAAGACAGAAGGAACCCCTGAGTAATAAAAATCCAACCATTTCAGATCATTTGGTCACACCGCATAAAAATGCTCCTCAAAAGTAATCAAAATTTTAAACTTTTGTACCATTTTTGTACCATTTATCCCACAATTCATAACAATATTTATTCCTAAAGAGAACAACCCACATATACAGGGTCCACAATATTGAATTTGAATAAACGCAAGATAAGCAGAGAGATTAAGCATTTAAGCACAAAATGTCACCGAAAAGGTACACTCCCCCACACTTAAATTGAACAATGTCCTCATTGTTCACCAGAAAAACAAGGGAAGGTTTCAGAAGGCCTTTTCGGTAAGTAGATAAAATAGAGAGAACACGAAGCTCACGAATATTCATTTAAGCATATAAACTCTCCTCTGCATATTTTATTTAAATAAAAGCATAATTAAAGAAACTAGTACTCCCCTGATATTATTTTTGCTAGCGTGTATTGGACTTCCCCCACACTTGAGCTTCAGCCTCAAGTAGCGTAGCTTGGTTGCGGTGTAGACATGAAATTGTACCTGCATAAGACACTAGAAGCAACCATACTATAAACTGGGTTAAAAGTTAGCCAAAATAAAATTGAAGGGAATCTGAAAATTAAAACAGCATAAAAGCATATAAAAGATAAGTTCGTCCGGGTTGCCTTCCGGAAAGCTGCCATTCTTTAACGTCTTTAGCTAGACGCTTTTTCGTTAGATCGATCATGGGGGGTGGTTATGAGGAGTAGATCCAAAGCATGACTCGATGGTTTTTTTGAGAGTCCACCTGGATGCATGTTTTCTTTTCTTATCCCGCTCTTCGTCCGGGATTGGTGGTGGTAACTCTGTAATAGACATGCCGTCTGGAAGGGTGATAAACAGAAGTGGGGATGATGATGATTGAGTATCCCGCACAAATTTGAGATCTTTGGATTTGCTATCTGGAGATCTTCCTGATGCAAATTCCAGCTTTTCGTTATAAGCTTGGAGGTGATTTTCCCCTGGGCTACCCAAATGTGCACATTGGCTGTGGCAAGGAATGGTCGTCCAAGGATGAGAGGTGTAGTGGAGTTCTCTTCGATGTCTGAATGACAAAATCGCATGGGAAGTACAAGTGCTCCACTTTAATGATAACATCCTCCCCACTCCGCTTGGGTATGTTACTGAACCATCTGCCAGTTGCGGGGTCATCTTAGTCTTTTTCATCTCTCCAATTCCCAGCTTTTTGAAAGTGGAGGGGGCATCAAATTAATGGAGGCACCCAGATCGCATAGGGAGTATGGAAATGAGGTGCTACCAATTGTGACTGGAATGGTGAAGCTCCCGGATCATTTCATTTTGACGGTTTTGGTTTTGTAGATGTAGCTGAGCAAGCTACATTGAGAGGTACCGTACCGACTTCGGCCAATTTAGTTTTGTTGGATATGAGGTGTTTGAGGAATTTGGCATAGTTTGGCATTTTGGCAATGAGGTCTACAAACTGTACATTGACGTTTAGTTGCTTCAGCATGCTAGAACTTACCATATTCATTATCCAACTTCTGCTTCTGGAGTCGGCGAGGAAATGGTATAGGCGGTTCTTGTGAAGGAGGTTTTGAAGCTGATGGAATAGTGAGGAGCTTGGAGATGTCTTTTCTGTTGGAACCTCAACTTTTCCTTCACTATCCTCTCTTGGATTCTTCTGATTGTTGCGGGATGTGAATCTCGTCGGTTTCTTACCGCTTCTCAAGGTTATCGCCTTAACCTCTTCTCTCTCTTCTTCTTCGAAGTCGAGCTTTTCATTTTCATAACCAGCCACCAAGTGTCAAGGTAGGTATTTCAGATTGAATGCGATTTTTATAGACTTTGGCGGTGCTTTCAAGTTCAGCTACATTCCTTTTGGAAGTTTCGATTGCTACAACCCACTCTTGGAGGGAAGGGTGTAGGTCTGGAACTTTAGCTGTTTTAGCCACCTCCGTCTTTTCTTCATTCATCGTGCTCCTTCACATAGATGCACTTGGCTTGCTCTCTGGATTTGGTTCATTTTGGCTGGGAGAGCCCCTGGCTCTTCGAGCAAGATGTTCTGCAAGTTGATTGAATTTACCTTCGATTTTTTGGTTTAAGGCTTCTTGTGCAGAAGCTGGTTCTGGGTTATACATGAATCCCTTCATCATCTCTTTGAGTTCTGCATTTGGATCAGAGGAGGATGAAGATGGTTGTTTGTTGTTGTGTTGTTGTTGGAAACCTGGAGGGGCAACCTTGTGCTCTGTAACCCATATTAGAGTTTGGTTGAGGTCGGTTCCCTGATAGGCATTGGAATTGTTTTTCTGCCCTCCTTGGTTTTTGATCATTATTTTTCCATGAGAAATTCGGGTGATTTCTCCATGGATAGTTGTTGTTGAAGTTGTTGTTGTTATAGGAGTTACCGGGACGGTTTCCTATGAAGTTTACTTCCTCGTACTGGCCTTTGCCTTCGCACTGATGAGTTTCATGAGGACCGGCGCATATGACACATCCTTCTGTTGGTGGAACTGACGATGAACTTGTAGGTGGGGAAGCTATTGTCTTTATGATTTCGTTCTGTGAAGTCGTTAGCTTTTCCACCATCTTTGCAAGGGACGAGATCTGAGCTGATAAATGATCTGTAGGCTCAACATGGAGTAGGCCTGCTGCTCGTGGCGTTCTTCCTTTAGATCTCGTCCACTGTCTCGTATTGCTCGTCATGGTTTCGAGAAGATCCATTCCTTCTTTAGGAGATTTCATCATGAAACTTCCTCCTGCAGAAGAATTGACGAGTAGTCGGTTCCCATCATCCAGACCGTTGAAGAATGACAGGCAGAGGGATTGATCGTCAAGACCATGGTGGGAACACTTCATTAGCATGTCTTTAAATCTGTCCCATGCGTCGTACAACGTCTCTCCCGGCTCCTGACAGAAAGTATTGATTTCACCGATCAATTGCCTCGTTCTACTGGTTGGATAGTATTTGGCAAGGAATTTTTGGGCCATTTGAAGCCATGTGGTTATTGATCGGGAGGGAAGGCTTCGGTACCACACCGGTTTGCTGAATCCGATAATGAGTGAGGAAAATAGTTGGAGTCGAATTCTTTCCTTGACGTTGCCGGTCTGACCAAAGGAATTGCAAAAATCTAGGAAGAACTCAGATGATTTGGGGCTTCATCTGGGTTCGCTCCACTAAACTTGCCTAGTCCCGGACGGCGGTGATGTAGTGGGTTTTGAAAACCCATCGTCCGGCTTCTTCTGGTGTTAGTTCGGGGAGAACTATAGCTGATGCTCTTCCTTCGGTGTTTTGGTTGGTGGTATCAGATAGGCACGTGTTCTGGTTGAATTGCATGGTCCATTTTCATTTATAACTTCGTTATTGGCCATGACTTGATTTCTCAGGTTTCTCTCGCTGCTTGAAATAAAGTACGCTCGGGTTCGGGGCTCGGACTGATTGGTGGAGAGCCTCGAGTTCGAGTATTTGGCATGCACAGAAGATAACTTGTGGTTTGTGAGAAACTGCAAAATTAGTTAGTAAATAAAATAAAAAGACAGAAATTAGGCTGAAAAACGTTAGGAGTTAGTATACTGGAAATTATAAGTTAGTAGTTATATACAATGGAAAGAAATGACAATAATATTAAGATGTTAGGAGTTAGATGTCCAAAGTCCGAAGTCAAATGTCCCAAGTCAGATATAAGTCCGATGTCCAGGTTAGATTATTAACAAGATAATTGACATTTATTATATAAAACAGGTGAACTACCGGAAACTAGGGAAATTGATGGAATCAATCTCCCCGGCAACGGCGCCAATTTGCAGAGTGTTATTTCTGAGTGGTTTAGAACAGGTTTATTTACATAAAAGAAAGAAATTAAAAACTCAAATTATAAACGTCGGGCTGCAAACAATTCCCGTCGTAGTAGTTATAACGAGTGTCGTATCCACATGGAATGTTCATTTACCCTAGTCTTGGTAGTTACTTAAAAACTGTAAAGGGGTTTAGCCGGAGGCAAGCTTGATTTGTTGTTAAATTAATACAGAAATAATGAAAACAGTTAAAAGGTGAATTAAGTGATGTGGATGGAAAAAAATGTATCCTAGGATAGCGGGGGAATTTTCCTAAATTACTTAAACATATTTATAACCTTGTCTCAATTATTTATTGCCTATTAGAGTTAATAATTGTCAGTTACTAACTCTTAATAAAAGCCTTAATATTTTCCCTGCTCAGTCCGGAGTGTAAATACTAAGATTAATTCCTTTGGGTACTAGACTATCTCAAATCATATGTTGATAGTTACCAAATAAATGCAGTCGTTTGTCGCGCAAAGCATTAGCAATATTAGTTGAAAGGAATTAAAACAAGTTAAATGAGAGAAACAGTGATAAATATTAATTTACGTAATATTAGAAATCAAACCCCCATCCTAGGATACAAAAGAAAATACTCAGACATTACGGATAGAAGATTACACAATAGATTTTGACA